>CAAKHF010001671.1:25832-54024 GCA_901007745.1 Hippocampus kuda | reverse complement strand
GTTATGAAGGAGGGGGGGGGGGGGGGGGGGGGGGGGGGGGGACCTTCTGTTCAGCGAACGTGCCACAAAGGCAAACACGACACAGACCCCCGCTGCTCTACTATTTAACATGAACATTTTTTGCTGTTCGGAAGGCGGCCTTTTGGATCCGGTCAATTAAAAACACGTTTCGACACGTTCCTGGAGCCTTGCTAAAGTGGAGACGTTTGCTTTGAATACACATAAACGGGATTTACAGAAGGAGGGAGGGGGGCTTCTTCGATTCCATTTCTTCAGGTATTATCATATTCACACGCCATGTGGACGCAAGTGGGGGGAGAGCAGATGGGCCTTCATTGCTCATAACAACGTCCACTTGTTGTCTTAAGTTGTGTAATAGCCAGCGCAAATTTTAAATCGCACCTTTACTAATCCACCCCCCCCCAACTTGGATTTTCACACAGTCGCACACGAGAACGACGACAACATTTGGACAATGCAGACGAGCATAATTGCAGGAGGAGCATTGATGTTTATTTTCTCAACACGCAACGCGTCACAAGTAACATTTGAACATTTGTCATACAACCGTTAATAAAAAAAAAAAGAAAAAAGTTACCATTGTATATTGAGACTAAAATCCTGTGGGAAATTATTCAAAAGGAGGGGGGAAAAAACTCGCACCAATCTGAAATGATTTTTGGAGGCAGGTTCGAAAATTTTGTGGGGCTAATTTGATGGGGAAAAAATTACAAATACATTAAAAATACACTTTTTTTTTTGTTGCTTTATTGCTTACAACAGATGTGAATTTGCAGGCAGAGCGTTTGACTGTTTTACAAGACTTGGTCAACCAATTTTTGGGGAGTTTAATGTCATCATCTTTGTCTCATGCTACGATGAGTAAAAAAATGAAATATGGGCAAAAATCCGAATAAAAAGGGCAGATTTTTGCCGATTTTAAAAGCGCTTATATTGGCTGATCGATCGGTGTCGGGCCCGAGCAAGAAGGAAAAAAATTTAAAATAAAATAAATTCACATCCTTCCACATTTTTTGTCATCGCTGTTAACCTGAGCCAGAGAAATCGCAAAACACTTGCCGAGCTAATCCTTCAATTCCTCAGCGAGCTTTAGTTTCACATATGAAAAATCCAAATCCTTCCACTCTCACCTGAGTGGAAAAAAAAATACACAACTTTCATTTATCAATCATTTAAATTGTGCGTGTGGTGTGTGTGTGTGTGTGTTTTTTTAAACAATCCACTCTCTCTTTGTACGCCAGGGTAGTCGGCTTAATTACGGCGCTCTAATAACCTGTCACAAAGGCGAATGCGAATGTCACACCATATTGCCGGGCCCTTAATGGCGGCAGGCAGATCCGCTGATGAGCAGTTTTGGGACAATTATGCTCAAATCTCTTTGTGTGCATGTGTGTGTGAGACATGGAGCGGCACACATGAAAGCTGACTGACGGGCCTATACGCGCACGCACTTGTTGGACCTTGAACCCACCGCCAAACCCGCCACCCTCGCAGTCGATACGACAACGCCACCGCCTTTATTATCTTCCTAATCCACATATCCGGGCTCGATATGCATAATATCATGAATTATTTTGACACCGGGGGACCTTTTAATTCTCAACAGCCATAATTCATCCCACCAATCGAGCGCGCCAGGAGCGTTTGTCGCCTGGCGGATGTGGTGGTGTCACAGAGGCCGTAGCGCCACCCCAACTCAAGCCAACCTGCCTTCCTTCCAAATCATCGAAGGCGGTGGGGAAAATAATGCGACGACCACAATTGTGAACTTTGTACGTGTCAATCTCATCAACGCTCACATGCATGCAGCTGCTCTGCAGCACACGGACATAAAAAATGTTGATCGCAGAGCTCATTTGGAGCCCGGGTGCGAACCAAAACAGCAGCACCTGCTGAGTCCACATCAGATGAATTCAAGTGATGAGACCCAAAAAAAAAAAAAAACATCCCTGCCCTGTATTGAAGACAATATGACATTATGTTGACAAAAGTTCCAGCCAGACTATCATTTGGAGGATACGATATTGTAAAGATGGAAAAAATTTGCCCCTATAACCAGTTTCACCGAGTGATGTGAAATTGTGTGCAAATGTCAGTCATAAAAAGGATGCACGAAAAAGTCTCAGAAACACCCCCCACAAAAAAAATAAAAATTATTTTAAAAATCCATGGCTTTCTCGCTTAGCCTTCAGTCTAGCAAGCTTAACGATAACACATAATGGGTAATGCACATAAGTGTTCTGAGCTCCTCGCAGAGGATCAAGAGAATGTAACTGTGAGTACTGTTAAATTGACTAAATGTGTTGCTCAAATATCAGTTGCTTCAAAAAATATATATATTTTTTTGGGGAGAGACTGGAACGGATTAATGGCATTTCCATTCATTTCAATGGGTAGAGATGATTTATGACGCTGCTGTATTCCTCCCGTCAGGGTCAGGAGACTCGTGTCTAGCCGACTACGTTGCTCCTTTCGCTGGCGGTAATATACTCCACGGGCCGCTCAAACAGTCAGCGTGACCTTCGCTCAGGCGCGATAACGAGCGACATTACATCTCAACAACACAGATCAAGAGAAATGTCTCAATTAAACCTCCCAGGGAAGGGAGAAGAATTATCGCACCTGCCGCGCTCGCCGCGTCCTCAAAAAGTTATTTGACATAAATTGCCAGAGTCACATCATTTCCCGCCACCCCGACCACCGCCGCCGCAGCCGGGATTTACGGCCGATGGCGGCGACTCGGCCCGCCATCTCGCTCGCCGGCGTGCACATGCAAATAGACAACAGGCGGCGCAGAGATAGGACGCCGTTGATTGGCTTTCGGGCGGAGACGGACGAGGCGAGGAGTCCGACGTGGACTCGCTTCTCAAAGAGGACTAATATCATATATAATATCATTGTGCGGAAGCATACGAAGCTCTCCGGAACGTCATTTAATGCACAATAAAGTGCCTCGCCTACTGTATTCACCAGTAAAAGCAAGCTTATGGCTGCATGAATACTGATGATGATGTCATTTATTGTAGATTGAAATGCAGGTTCAGCAAGTGGAAGCTCCATTTGCTTTTAAAAGAGAGCGATTTATTATATTATTGGTTTTTGGGGGATATGATAACACAATGAAGCATACATTTTTATTTTCCTAATTTTATATTCCTTTCAGTTGCGTTTTGTTGGGCACATTATGGCAAAATATATTCATAACTGCATAATTGTAACATTGTAGATAATATAAGCGACATCCAAATTCAGGATTCGTAACTCATTCACTCCCAAAGACGTTTTTAAACGTCTTTTCAGACTTGGTCTAGAATTCGCTAGTACTGAATGAGTTTAAAAAAAAAATAAAAAAATTAAACTGCTTGGATTGCGTGCGTGTGTACCTAATGGAGGGCCGTAGCAGGAAGTGACATCACTCCTCCTCTCGCGTTGCACCAGCGTCGCTCCGGGGCTTGCAGCTGGGCCTCGGCTGCTGCCTGGCCACCAGCACCATGCAGAAACGCTGGGGCGGCTGGATTCTGTCTTCCCCCCACAACCACCCTAAGGCACCTCTCGTTTCAAGAAAAAGTCAATTCGCTTAAAAAAAAAAAATGCACAAAAAACAACAACGTTGAATTTGAAGTTTATGGTCTTTTAGACAGGAATGAGCATTACAGTATATTACACGGGTGGACGTCTGTACATTTCTACCGTTCGGATGTAATATGAGGACACTGAGCAACACGTGAGGATGATTAATAGACCCCCCCAAAAAATAAAATAAAATAAAAATCACAGTAACGCAATGGTAAAAAAAAGGAGAAAAAAAAGCTTGACCAGGAAGTAGCCGCCACCGGATTAAGGTCACGCCGCAGCGTTACTACCTCGACTAACAAGAGACGAGACAAGTGGCCTAGTCAGCACTGCATTGCGCGGGTTTGTTGTGTGCGGGACGTTAATTACGAGAGACGTGATGCCGGGTAGATAACAGGTCAACCTGGGATGTGAGGTGAGCACTTTTGGCATCACAGATCCCATTTTTTTTTTTTTTGTAGTTGTTGTTGAGTGACTCGCAAAAACCAAAACACAAACGGGACAGAATGTTGCAAGATGACTTAGGTGGGGGTCAAGCACCATTGACAAATTGTACACGAGACTGATATAAACGCGTGGTATCGGGATACTCTCGCTTTTTCGATCAGGGGCCATTTTGAGTGGAGGAATTAATACGATCCAACAAATGCTTATGATGCATTTTATTTGGGGTGTTTCACCGTCAGAGGAACCGTTATAAAACTGCCCACAAAATGTCATTGACTTGTGTTTAATTTTTTTTTTTAATATAAATTTATACTTAAATAAAAAATATATTACATTCAAATTAAAAGAAGTCACCCTCAAAAAGTAAGCGCAATTTCATTTTTTTTAAACAAATTATCTTATATTTTTTATTTTTGAAATTTAGATGAGGGGAATGAAATGAACACCAAAATAAGTATTCTAATTTTAATTCACATCAGTTATTTTCATTATTATTAAGATAATTAACCCAATAAAAGGGCATTTTATTCAATTTAGTTTTTAATTGATCTGCGCAACTGAAACCAGCCCAAATTCTCCCAACCAAGAAAATACACTTTTGTTCGCTCCTATTTATTATTATTACTACTTTTAGGACCCTTGGAGGACTAAAACTGACGGGGAAAAAAGCCACATGTTCTGCGCTCTTTAAGGATACTCCAACAATGAATAAATAATAATTACAGAGAAACGTCCCCCTCAAAAAAAAATAAAGGCACGCAAAAGCATTTGGGGGGGGGCAAGATTGGCACTAATGCATGCTAATAATAAAAAAAAAAACTGAAGTGTGAAAGTATTAGTATGATAAATATCCCGGAAAGGGGGAGGAGGGTGTGTGTCATGCACCAAAAAAAAAAAAATCATCTCCCAACTTAACGGCACAAGCGTCCTTCGTGTCAGCTGATCTCAAGTCCTGGAGTTTGGGGATATACAGCGACTACCGTACGCTTAATATACACACACGCTGTAGCGCTCTGTGTGTGTGTGTGTGTGTTAAGTCCAGGCTAAGCCCACTTCGTATGGTGGTTTGGAGAGGGAGAAGGAGGGGTTGGCGGGGTCACCAATAGAAAGAGCGAGTCAGGAAGTTGGCGGCCGTGTTGAGCCAGCCCATTCCGTCCGCGACGGAGCCCATGCGTGTCACCGCCTTGTCCGGATCCTGTGACGGACTCTCCTCCTCAGGCAGGTAGTCTGGAATGTCCGTATTCTCCTCCACCGCCGAGGCGCCCTCGCCGTCCTCTTGGAATGGCATGAACAGCTGCGACACACGCAGACACACAAACACACACACGCACATTCCGACACATTGAGGAAGTTTTCAGTGGTACGTTTACAATGCAAAATGACAATCTGGATCAGATCTGGATTCAACGGGTACTTCCTTGCGGCTATTCAGGTGTACTATAAACAAGCAAGATGTCCTGCTGTCAGTGACCAGAAGCATTCAAACTTGTTGCGTGTGATTTTCCAGGTTTGATTTACACTGGTCACAAAATGCCCAATCTGGATCAGATCTGAAATAAAACATGCACTTACTTTTTTGGCCTTTAAATTTCCGCAAAAGAAGATGATTCGATGACGTTTGACGAAAACGGGCATTCTAACGGTTCAAGGGATTTTTTTGTGTGTGTGTTAACCCTTTCATGCACCCTGTAACCTAATAACATGATGAGCTGTCCTCTGTAGTCACAGGCTCAATTAACCCAATCTGGATCAGAAATGGTTTCAATCATTTCTTCTTTTTTTTTTTTGAAAAAGAAAGCATTCTCGCCATCATAAAAAAAATGAAGATGAATACGTCAACCAACAGTTGTCCAACGGACAAATCAAGCAGACAAAAACCATGAGCACCTTGGTCCAAGTCATGGCTGAGCAAAGTCTGACACCTTTTGGTCATACGCAGTACTGACCCGGAGAAGACCACAAATACTGTATTTTTAATATTCATCTAGCTCGAAAAAATACAGGAAGACATGTTGAAAAGGAAATGCCATCGTTTGTCCTCACCTCTCCTCCGTCCTCCGTCCTCAACACCTGCTGGGCTTTCATCACTTTGGTGGAGTTGATGGCTGTGCCTAGCGCCTGTCACACATCATACTTTTGAGTGGTCTGTTTCCCTTAATAATATGACTCCAAAGTGGAATGCAAAAACATGTTATGGTAGTTACGAGACAAAAGGAAAAAAAAAGTGCAAAAATATAAAAGTATTAGAAATAAATAATATCATTTTAAATAAAGTTGAAAATATTCAATCCAACACTTGAATTAAGATGTCAAATAAAATTGAAATCAATCAAATGACATTCAATATAAAATACTGGACGTTTAAGATGAAAGGTATGAAACAGTAATGCTGATAAAATTTATATGTGGACTTTATAAATATACAAAGATGGGGAAAGCTTATCAAATAATTGAAATAAAACTTTGATTAAATATTTGTCTATAATTCCTGTTTCACAAATTTAAAAAATGACTAATGTGACAGTTTTTACAAAAAAATATAATTAAAACAGAAAAAAAAATGCAAAAAAAAACAACCCTACAATTAAAAACTAAATACAACAAAATACAGCTGGAAATTACGTCATACTGTGATGCTACAGTAAATCAAAAAATAAAAAATTAAAAAGTTCCCAACCATTTCATCCACACATTCTCATCACATGACAACATTATACATGAAAACATCTGTCACTTTGGAAGTTTTCGGAAAAAAAATCAAAAGAATGGCTGCGGCGCTTGCTTACGTCAGCTTTAAGGTCGGAGCGGATCCTCACAACGCATCTCTTGACGGCCATCTGGAAAGTGAAACTGATGACTCCCCGGATCTTCAGCAAGGCCTCCTCGCAGAGGCTCCTGCGGGTCTGTGCGCCGGGCAGCGAGCGAGAGGAGAAAGATTCAAAACGATTCAGTGCTAACGCACTGAACTTAAAACTTCAATGCAACCGAATTGCACTTAAATATGTTGTTTTGGATTTCAAAAAATAATAATAAAATTAAGCCAGTGTAACAACAAGCACATTTAATCTAGTTATTTTTTTCTTGTGCCTCTCAACCACGTCTCAATCTTTGTGTGTGAGCCTCCATCGAGCCTGCCCCATGGCCACCTACCGAGTCGTCCAGCCCGTCGATGTGCAGCACTACCGTCTTGGCCCTCTTGTTGTTGGAGCCCAGGAAGAACTGAGCCTTTCGTCGGCAAGAGGTGGCGGCCGCCTCTGCCTGCTCGGCTTCCTCCTTCCCAGCCGACTGGAAGATCTCGTAGATCTCCGAGGCCAGCAGTTTGGTTTCACCGGGCGACGTGCTCCTGAAAAGGCGGACCGAGAAAGACGGTTTATAGGATCGAAATGGCTCCTTTCCGTTTCATGCAGTTTGTCTCATGTTGATATTGTTATAAATATTAATATATACACTTAGAAAAAAATAAAAAAAAATTCTAGTTTTATTTCTGGACATTTTTTGTAAAGATAGCTATTGATGAAAAAATCACAATTATAAAATCTTGTGTGCACAACAGGGTGCGCCTGCCCCCCCCCAAAAAAAAAAAGAATGGCAGCCCAGCTTTGCCTGTGTATGAGTGTGTGTGTGCCACTTGCTTCTGCATGACATTCTGCAAACTCAGCATCATGCCCAGCTCGCCCTTCATCTTCTCCCTGTTGGCTCGACATTCCGCCAGGTAGCGCACGGCCTGCGGACACGAACAAAAAAACACAAGGATGAGATACTTATAGCAGGTGGCCATTTTGTGACAAGATATATCGCACACACGAAATGTACATGTTGTGGTTCGGCGTTACGCTTCACAGGCTTCGATGAAACAACGGTTATTTGATTAAAATTGGTAGCGAGGTTTCCTGTTTGACTTACCAGCAGTGCAGAGTAGACCACCTGTGGGTTCGGGTGGTCCAGGAAAAGAATGAGCCCGGGTAAGCATCCCTGATCCTCTACGATGGCCCTGCGATTGAGGGGGTCTGCGGCAAGGTCCCGCAACTGGTTCACCACCGCCAGCGCATCCAACTCCGCACTCATGGCGCCTCCCGTCCGGCGGCCACGCGCATCCAACCGACCTCCGCCTGACTATGACCCCCCCACCCCAAAAAATATTTTTTAACAGCCAGTTAGTCAAGCAGTTAGCATAGCCAATGTAACTACTTTTCAAAGCCATCTCATAACGAAGTTTCATTTTGTTTTTAATTGATGATTCCAACAATTATCCCGTTCATGACACAGATAAAATAATCTTTCAAGACAACAAAATAAGTACGTGAGGTGCAGGAATTATTGGTGTCATCTTGTGGGCTCCCATCCTTACATTTTATGTACAATATCTGCGACTTTGAATGTATGCGACCTGAACAAACAGGGCTTGGCCTTTTAAGTGTTTTGGGATCAACGTTTGGGCTTTATTTAGAGAATTGAAACTATTAAAATAGGAAATTAGAAACAGGTCAGGTGGGGCATACATTCTTTTGCAATTTTTTGCCTTTCGCAAAACAGACTCATAATCAACTTAGGTTTGTGTATTGTCTGCTATATAAATGTGAAATGTTTTTGATAAAGGGTGTTAAAAATATATTTTTTAATCTGAATCAGGGAATAATCGAAAAATAATTGACAAGTAAATTTTCAAAATAATTACTGCATTAGCTGGAGACTTAGTTCACGCTCAAGGTTTTTTAAACATATATAAATTCAGTATATGCCCAGAGAACCGTGAAAGAAAGAAAAAATAGCTATTATTAGTAACACATCTTTGAGTTGTAAAGTAACAAAATGGTGTAACAGAGATTAGGAACTCACCATTAAAGGGAATTTAAGAAGCTTAAAGCAGCAATTGGTTGACCCATTTATCATAAGTGCACTTGTATAACAACAATTGTTTCCCGTGGATAAAGCTAATAAAGTAATGAGTAAATGTTGGAGCACTTAAAAACACATGAATGGCATCATTTTTCATATTTTGAATACTGGGGTCACAGCTGACAACCTAGCATGCTTCATTAAATGTAATTTACAGAGCTCAACATGTCATGACGTAAATAAATGACCATTTTCAAGGAAACAAAGCTTTTGAATGCATTGACATGTGAATATTTCACGATGTTTGTTCGACCTCGAGTTTCACCTCAAATTTCGCCCTTTTAAAAAGACCGAGACGGGTCGTTGGTGGCTAGGCTATGCTAATGCTAAACCTAACTCAATTCAACCTTACCTTTCAGTCAGTATTCGGCGAAACCATGAGACAGCCACGGCTAAAGCTCGGTGACGCAAGACGCAAATATGCCGAGCCGGAGACAAATTGTCGCAGTTTTTAAAAACAACCTTTGATAATAGAAGTGAATAAATGCTGGGCCCTCTGCCTTTTCTTCGACTATGCTCGTTTAAGCTAGCAGCTGTGCACACTGTTTTGGATATTGGGGCACGTCAGTGGGTACGTTCGTTGAAATCTTAAACCTACCGATGTAAATGGTTCCCATCTGTTGAAACGCGACGCGTTCCGCGAGGACACACGAGAACTTACAACCGAACGCACACCAAAGTTCCGCTGCCTGATTGGACATTCTGTATTGAACGAGTGGATCGAACGCCAATCGCAAAATAACCTAGTTTAAATACCTTAATTTTATTGGCTGCAGTCGATGACAATCAACACAATTGTCCAATGGTGGTGGTGCATTGCAACACAGGGTCATATTATAATCTCCACAATCCAATTGGTTCAAAGATTTTAATGACTACCTCCACATCAGTCACCTCTCTTGCGGGACATGACCGACGGCTAAACAAGGTGGAAACATTCAAGAAGTTGTCAGAAAAGCCTCCAGTCAGACTTTGTAAGGTACCTTTACGTATATTTGACATTTTATACATGTTATATGTTTTGCGAAACACGATCAGCTGCGTTAAGGCGTTCCTCAATTTTACACTGTTGACGTTGCTTACGCAGCTCCACAAAGTTGGTTCAATCCGGTTAGCCACGATGGCTAAACTAGTTAGCATCAGGTAGGCACGATGTACATTAAACTCGAACAAGTGATCCTTTTAAATTTATTATTTCCTTTAGCTCATTTAAATATGGCGAAATGACATTTTGTAATATTTTTCATGTGGATAAATTGAAATGATAGGTGGCATATGTCTACAAATGTTTTATTAACGCTGCTATTGTTTTCGTATTAATATTTAACATAGCGGTTGTGCTCAAGTTGTTAGATGTAAAGAGTTTGGCCCGCGATAGCTTTCGTGTGATAAATAGCAAATTTTTGTTGTGCATTGTCTTTGTAAATATCATGGACGTCACGTGTGTTTGACATGATGCGCGTGCGTCTTTGAAAAAGTTCTAAAAAAAACAAGCCAACATGAACACAAGATTGTCATTTTATAAAACATCACTTAGCAAACAAAGTGTATTTTTACAATTGTATAAAGATAGTCAGAAATATGATTGAGATAAGCAATATTGGTTCAAGCTGTATTATAAATATAGCAGAGTGGTTGTCCTTTAGATTCCTTCATGGTGATGACGTCTACCCTAATTGGACATGTGTCAGTCAGCCCGTTCTCAGTGCCTCAGGAGCAATGAATAAATATGAACGCATCGAAATGGACCTGGTAAGTTAATGGATGAATTTCTGTCTCCTTTGCATTACGGAATTGTCTGAAATGTTGGGTTTTTTTCGGGACAAATAGACTTTTGGATCAGCCAAGCCCTACGGGTCCACAAGGAGTATCGTGAGGAGGATAGCGAGCAACCTGCCTCTCAAACCCTGCCCCAGGGTTCACTTTCAGGTGAGAGATGGGATTTTTCAAAATTATTCAGCCCTACGTAAAACAAGCCAATACGATCACCAAAGATGGGAATTTTACCAGGTGGAACTTTGTGTGAGATATGGAAAAGACTACGTAAAAGTGGCTTTCCACACCAAGGCCACTATGAAACAAACTCTTAAAGCTGGACAAATTTGCAATGTCGACAAATGCCAGATGGAGTCAACCTGTCAATTTTTCTGGGGAGTATGAAAAGGTCATGTGACTCCTGCCTGTGCGTCAACTTGTTGACATCACAGCTTCTCTCAAGCTCTGTTGACATTGCATGTGACCGCTGTCCTTCTCCAAACCATAAACAGTCGCTCAGGAGTGAAACGGTGCGGCTCTTTTAAAAATGTTGGCATGTTTCGATGTCTGTCTTTCTTTGCCATTTCTTTCAACATGCCTTTTCTTTTTCTCTTTTTCTCCCCTCCCTCTTCTTTCCAGCGGCCCACCCTATGCTTTCGGAATGCAGTATGTCTGCATTAGGTTAGTTTGTTCAAAACGAGACTCGTGTTCTTGCTATATCCTGTTTTTCTTTCTTTCAATTCTGAAACGCTAACATTCTAACAGTTGGTGTGCTAACATGACAAAACAAAATGTCAAGGTCGATTTCGAAGTATTTTACATCAATTCCCCATTGGGATGGTCGAGTATCATGACCAGGTATCGGCATCTCAATGCTGATATCCGCCACCGATTCTGAAGGCAAAAAAAAATGCCAGTTTTCTGCACCGATAGTTGGCGCTACTGTGCAGTGGTTTGACATGCTAACAGTTAGTGTGCTAACATGTAGCAAGATACTACAGATGGCTGAGGATTTTTTTTTTTAATCTAAGTTATAGTTGGTTACTATTTCAAACAAGATGGAATGCTAATATGCGAACAAATACCATGCTAATGCTATGGCGAATGTACCCAATGTGGCAGCTGTATCCATTCGACGAGGATGCAGGTGTCGTTAGCAGAAGGAAGGAGCATGGCGTGGCCTCACTCGCCGATGTCTCCTGGATCGACCAGGATGATGATGATGATGATGAAGAGGAGGAGGAGGAGCAGGAAGTTGAAGACAGACCTCGGTGAGAAATTAATCATCATATAGCGGACCCCACCTCACCTGGGACCTCACCTTGCAGTTGTGAAACTCAACATTCCCCTGCCGCTGTTTAGGAGCAGGTCGAGGCCTTCCCGGGGGCTGGCGTTCCGCGGTCGTTTGCCTCGACCCCGGAGAATCCGCCCGGCCCGGCGGCGCTCGCTTCCCAGCCTGCACCAGGGCCCCTCGGATCCCCAGGGTCCGGCGGCCGCCAACGATGATGCCATCCAGAAGATCAGCGCGCTGGAGACGGAGCTGGCCAAGCTGCGGGCGCAGATAGCCCAGATTGTGCTGGCCCAGGAGAAGAGCGCCCAGTCCGGTAGCAAAAATGCTCCCTCTTGATGTAGTGGCATAAATTGTCCACTAGGTGGCAGCAGAGGGATACATTTTGAGCATCTTGTTTCCACTTGACTCAGATGCATCCACTGGCATGAGCCCTTGCCCGCCTCCTTCTGGCAGTGGGCCTCCTCCTCCTCCACCACCACCTCCGCCGCCACCTCCTCTTCCTCCTCCAGGACTGCAGCGCACCTTTTCCGCCATAGATTTGATCAAAGAGCGCCGCGGGCAAAAGACCTTGCAAGGCCAGACGGAGACTAAAACGCATGCTGAACTCCCCAGCATGCTGGATGTGCTCAAGGACATGAACAAAGTCAAGCTAAGATCCGTCAAAAGGTAAGGACAGTCAAGATGAAGTTTTCTCGTCAAAATGTAATGAGAACATTGTCATTGAAATATGACGTGAATAAATTCAAAATGTTGAAATACAACTTTGAGAGTTTGATTTTTATCCTCGGCATATTCCAGCTTCAATATTGTGACTTGATGCTTTTCATATTCCCCCCCCCCCCGCGCCCTGTGAGCAGTCGCCTGGCGAATGCGGAGAAGGGCGACACATTCTTGGAGCCCACAGACGCCGCCGCTCTCATCGCACAGGCTCTCAAGAGGAAGTTTGCTCACACTTACCCGCAACACAATCACCAAGTGGACCAAGTCAAACATCCGACGGAGAGCCCTCTGGTAACAATACACAACAATTAGTAGTACGGGCCATATGTAATATTACAATTTTGCTTTAAAAACATTCCACAATTTTTTTTCTCCTATTAACTTTTTCTGAAAAAAAAGGTTACATTATTCTCAGATTATTTAATTTTACACCATTTTTTTGTTCGCACAATTTTGTCATTTTTCATGCTCATCGTCCTCTATTTTCTCTTTTTTTTTTGACAGTTTGGTCAGCACATGTTGAGATCAACCGGGAAGCTCAAGTTTGTCTAATGCAGCTTTACTGACGAAGAGGAAGCCTCCAACGTTCCAAATCGACAACTTTTATTAATATTTGTGGAAGTACAAAAGGGATATTCCTCTGAATTCTGACCCTGTATTCATAGCTTGGTGCACTTTTTAAGTTATTAAAAATGTTTTTACACATCTATATAGTGTCAAACTCAACTGGTCATATGCTAAATTATGATTTGTTGCTTTAAGACAAACACTAACTTGCCAAAATTTTTATTTTTATCATTACCTCATTTGATGTGATAAACGTCATCTCAAATTTTAAATTGTGACAGAATGCAACCAACGCGTCATGACTGACATTATTTATGCTTTGTGTAATTAATTGTTGGTTTTATATGGACCGTTTAAGTGATTTGTTCAAAATCTTCTACAGTGGAATTGTGTTCCGTTAAAATCCTGTCAAATCGTAACAATTCAATAAAACAATTCAGCGTGGATCAGTGTGTGTGTGTGATTTAAAAAGAGAATCGTAGAAAAAAAGGTAATATTTTGAAAAGTAGGGAAGTTTTTGAATGGTAATTGTACAAGTCATGAAAAAAAAAAAGCGACTGGCTTGGAGGGGAAATGAAACAACTTATCTGCCTTTTAGTCAACAAGAGGTTTTCCTTTTATTCTTCAAAAACAGCAACGGGCGTGTATCAAAAAGTGGAAAAAGAGCGCGAAAAGCCTTTACAAAAAAAAAAAACTCCTGTCTTGCCCCTCCCCATTTTTCCCCAAGAAAACAAAATGGCTGTCGCGGCAGAATTGTAAACAGTTTGCAAAACAAAACAACAGTCTTACAGCACTTTTCAACAGCGAAAGGGGGGGTGGGAATAAACACCTGCGATTTTCACAACAAGGGTTTCACACTGTGGAATGTGGCGGTCATCTTTTATCGTTATTGTCATGGCGAGTTTGGTCACTTAGCTTGTCGCTTGTGCATAGTCGTAAGGCATCTTGTCTGTACAGCTTGCGTGCGAGCGTGGCCCTTTAAGACAGAGGTTCCTCGTCCTCCGTTTTCTTCTAATGACAAACCCTGAGAGCCTCAGAGTGGAAGAGTTTCAATAGATGTGTGACGTGTATGGCTTCGGCTGCTTTGTGCTTGCAAAAAAACAAAACAAAAACGGGTGATAAGTCTGCGTGTGCGTCGCTTGTGTGTGTGTATTCATTCCACTGCTTTATATTTCCAAGTACTGAGTGTGCGTGCGTGTAGGGCCGGCTCGAGCTAAACGTGTGGTTATGCGCTTACGGGATAAGTTGATTTTTCAACATTGCCTTCATTTTAGACTGTAAGAGAATATCACGCAGTTTATGATGTAAAATAAAAACAGCGATTTCATGAGCGTTTTGCAACTGTCAGACGAGGCATGTAAGTAATTTGCTATTGCGATACCGAATTGAATAAACCCCAAGGAAGCAGCAGCTTGACCTTTCTCCCATTTTCCCTCCCGTTTGTTTCTCAAAGGCTCGTGTAAAACATGCGCAACTTTCCTACTTTCAAAAGCAGTGCATTCGCCCAATTTAATTCGCTGATTGGGCAGTTCATCAAACTGTGCATTCCTTACATTGGTTACTGGCGATGAGGTGCACTTGCGTTTGAATTTGATTTTGGATTGAGAGGAAAAACCTCCAAAAAACAGCAGAAGAAAATCGTAAATATGTAGAAGCGAAAACAAAAGCGATACACACATTTTTTTTACTTCTATAATAGACGCTGACTTATTAGCTTTTTACCTGAATATATTTTCATGTTGTTTCGGCCATTTCAGTTGAAATATTTTTTCCTAAAAAAAATTTTGCTGATTTAAAATTTTCTAATTCAACATTTAAAGTCCAACCACCGTCGTACGCGCCTCGTCGCTTATTTGATGGTATTTTCATTTCAATGTACTCTTCTTTCGTTTGGACTTCAAATTAAAAGTCGATAGCGGTTATTCGTCTGAATATAATTCAGATTGAAGGTGACTTTTTTTTTTGGGGTGCCCCCCGCCCTCCGAAGCATCTGCCTATCTCGCCTGATGGGCAAGCCGGCCCTGTGCGTATGGCTTCCAACTGTTTTGTGTTTCCAAAAAGTGGTCGTGAGGGACAGTCGTGTGTATGAGAGTGTGTCTATGTGTGAGTGTGTGTGTTTTTTTTTTTTTTAGTATGGCTTTAACTGCTTTGTGCCCCCCCCCCCTCCAAACAATGTGCGCATGCGTGTGGCTTCAGCTGGTTTGTGCTTCCAGGAGTGAGAGTGTGCGTGTGGCGTGAAGAAGAAGAAGTAGTAGTAGTAAACAGTCTGGGTTGGTCGAGAGGCAGCAAACGACTGGGCTTGTCACTTTTGGAGGAAGAATCAATACAAAAGTGACCCACGCACGCGTACATATACTGTGTACGCGTCTTGTGTGAATACTCGGCATCAAATGGCACTTTAAATGTCTTCAGGAGTGACAAATAAATTAAAACAAAAAAAAAAAGTTAAAAGGAAAAAAAAAAGGTAGGGAAATTACAGCAGGCGCCAAATGAGGTATCTACGTATTGCTCTATGTCCAAAAACAATTCAAATTAAATAAATTAAATAAAATCAGTGGTTTAGCGGAGGAGGAAGAAAAAGGAAAAAAAAAATTATAATCAAACTTTACGGGATCAAGGCGCTCCCACCAGTGTGTCTGCGTGTTCGCGTTCGCGTGTATGTGTGTGTGTCAAGAGGCGTCAGAATACTCCCCTTCCCTGAGGTTTGTCTTTGGAGAGGCTTGCGCTAGTGGTGGTGTTGGCGGCGGATCTGGGCTCGGGCTTTGTTCTCTGCTGCCCCAGCTGGCCTTGTTGAGGCCCATGTGTCCCAGCATGGTCTGGGACAGACGCGTGTCCGAGAAGCGAGACCACTCGGCAAACAGGGGCTCCGCCACATACGTCATGAACCCTGAAAAAAGGCACAACCACTTTAAAAAATAAAAAATACATATACATACACACACATTTTACCACGAGTGAATATATGAATTCATAAATATCTGTAGTATATATATTTGACTCTGAAAATGGACATTTTCAGACCCTTTTCAAGTCCAGTCAATATAAAATGAGGAGCTGGGATTAAATGGGTGGCGTCTGAAAAGACATCTCAATACGTCTTTGGGAATGAATGAGGTTTTTTTGTTTTGTTTTGTTTTTTTAAATGAAGATACGGCACAAGGCTGTCATTTTACAACAGTCAAAACCAAATCAAAGTGAAAAAGGTTCTAATATATGCAAAATGAAAATAAAGAGAAAAACGTGTGCCAACCTACGAGAATAACGGTCCTGATCCCACAAAGGTGATAAGCGCGACCTTCAACCTAACATTCTTAACTATCGTACAAATTGTCAGCAGAATGACATGGTTAGCAAAGTCATTTTTTAGCTTGCTGTCACAATATTTAAAAAAATAAAGTAAAATATATATTTTTTAAAAAAGCAGTCATTTTCAACTTGCTGTCACAATATCCCCAAAAGACAAAACAAAAAAAAGCTGTCATTTTTTTAACTTGCTGTCAGAATATAATAATAGTAATAATAATAAAATAAATTTAAAAAAGCAAAGTCATTTTTAGCTTGCTGTCACAATATCTAAGAATAAATAAATAAATCAATAAAATACTAACGTGCTTGATAAAAATGGTTTCTTCTTCATTGTAATTTAATCCCCAAAAGTTTAATCAAGGCAAGTGGACTTTGTGTTTGGTAATTTGGTTGTGCTTTTTCTTGTTCTCTCGGTAAAAAAAAAAAAAAAAAAAAAGACTGAAGCAAGCAATCACTCATGGAATGTGAAAAATAAATACATCAATCAAAATGTAAATCGCTCGCGGGAGAAGGGTGACGGGTGGTGAAGGTGTCCCAAATGAAGTGTCCCTCACCGATTTGAATGTTGCCCACTGTGTTCGTGGCTCTGTCACAAAGTGGGCTGACTTCCAGTTTGTGCTTCTTCTCAACGTCACCTGCGCGAAGCATATTTATTGATCAGGAAAATGCTGAAGATGCAAAAAACAAAAGGAGGCTTGGGAAGGCGTTCGTGTCATCTTTGAAATGGCGTCGACCTTGTTGGAAGAACTCCTCGGTTACTTTGTCACTCCACTGCTTGCTCAGCTCCCACGGCCTGCACGGGTTACAGATGTCGGCGCACTTCAGAGCCATCTGCCACGGAACAACCACAAAACAAAGAGAATCATCGTTTTGAGGAGAATGAGTGCGAGGAGAAAAAGCAGGAATTTGTGAAAATCAAGTCCAAATATTGTCTTGACGTTTGTGAGAAACACTACAAAACGAAGGAACATAAAAATAAAATAAAAAACAGCGAATTCAGGAATAAATTCAGGACAAAAGTCTTGACCAAAAAAAAATTCAAAAATCCATGTTTAAAACAAAAAAAAAAAAAAATCACATTTACACGAGATTTAAGTCAGAACATTGCAAGAACAAAAATCGCAAAAAATTTCAAAAACAGCTCCTAACTCAAGAAAATTGACTTGATTGTGGTAAGGAGAAAGAAGTAGCACCTGTAGCACAAAGTGTCGGTGGCTGGCGTTGCTCAAGCACAGGTTGCTCTGGTCCAAGTGCAGACGGAACCTGGACAGGTAGTCATTCTGTCTGCTGATGTCCGTGGCCAGGATCAACGAGCCCAGATCCCTCTCCAGGCTCAAGCTGAGGACGCACACGTGCACGGGCGTTAATCCAAGTCCAGCGAGACAGATTACATCATCCTCATCATCATACGGCCATGTGAGCGGACCTGTCTTCGGCAGGCAGGTGGGAGAGGAGCCCCGTCTCTCTGAGCAGACCCACGGCAGACTTCCAGTGGTGATTCTCCAGAACTGAGGTATTCTGTGGACAACAAATACAAATCCAAATTTAGAAATGTAACATTTCAGTCTGAGATTTATTTTTCATGACAAGAGGGGGAAAAAAAAACTTATGAGAAAAACTAACGATTTAAGGTTAATATGTTCGTGACGCCCTCTTGAGGTCATTTGAGGGTAGCTACAAAGAGAATCCGAGGTGCCGCGTCACCTTGTAGAGTGAAGCCAGATAGTGGTCAGTCTTGATGAGGAAAGGCTGGTTGACTCCAGGGTGGTCCAGGTCGTGAGTGGCGGCGGCCAGCAGGCCCAGCAAGATGTCGTACGACGTCAGAGACTTGGATAACTGCGCTCAACACACACGTACGCACACATCAAGACCAAAAAACAAAATATAATCCCACAACTGTATAGCGATCAGGCAGTAAAAATTTGCAACAGTGCTACAATATATGACGCGACACAGCGGTGAAAAATGTCATTGTGTGCCAAACGCCTCACCGCGGGCTCCCGCAGGTAGCAGTACATGGCCTGCGTGACGTCGGCGGCGTGCACGGCGTTGTGGTAAGGGTTGTGGGCGTGATAGTCCTCCTGGACCAGGACCAGGAAGCGCCACAGCCGAACCACGTCCAGGCGGAACAGCTCCACCAGGCCGTACTGGTCCAGCAGGTGGAACGTCAGCGTGATCAGGCTGTTTCCTACGAGGGCGGAGAGCGTGATGGAAATCAAGAAATGCTTCAGTCGGTGCTGCTTTTTTGAGTTTGCAAGACTACGACTGGGGCTCAACAAGTTCATGTCTTGTGTTTCAGTGTAATCCTAACATGAGAAGGGTAAACTCATTAAATAGCCCGAACATGACAAGAAGAAAGTTGTAACACAACAAGACAAAATTTCACTTCAAAAAAAAGTCAAAATGATAACAAAAAGAATATAATTTTGAGAAGAGTTTGAAGATTACAAGAATAAAGTCATGACTCCGCAAAAAAGGTCCCACCATTCAGAATTTTCTTTTAACTGTACAAAACGCAAAAATGTTCTGTGATTGTTTTATTCGATCACATTTTGAGAAACTAAGCTAGCTAACTTGTCACCTGCCATAAGCCCGCATGAAGCGAGGACATGAATTTGAATCTTTGACGCCAGCACCGTGGCTTTGAGTCCATCCATCTTTAAATATACAGTTGACAAAAACTAGCCCTGAATAAAGAGAGTTGTTAGCATCTCACGCTAGCCGCTAGCTAATATTTTGAAATCTTTTCAGAGCCGAAGACTTCTGCGGCTGACAGGGTGTTTTGAGCCGAAAGAGGGCCGAGTTAAGACAGAAACAACCATATTTGGTTTTAAGATAGCCACAAGCTCGCTAACCTGTCACATGTGCTCAAACGAGAGACTTACACAACTTTGGTGGCTCATATCATTTTACACTGCCATCGTAATGCATCGGGCAACCTGAAGATGGCGCCATTTGGACATAAATGATGCCTGTGACGTTTGTACGTACCGTTTGTCAACCTGTCGAATAGGAAAATGTCAAAATTCCAGTTGCCCACTTTCTCCAGCATACACTGCAAAACAAGAATATCTCGTGTGAATATTACGGAGTGGTCATTTCATTCGAATGTAGCCGTCGATGCCTCACTGAGGAAGTGGGCCTGCTGTTCTAACACGCCACTGCATCTGCCATCTTTAATGTGGCAAATCCTGCCCAATAAGTAAATCTGCTTCCCAAATGCACACAAAAACTAATACAGCACACTTGATTTGAATCATTGCTGAATTACAGCCTTGTAAAAAGTTATGTTGGGATACCTTGATTTGAATTACCAAAAAATGAAAACATTTAAAAAATGAAGATAAGACAATTTATGTACAAATTGAACGTGCTCTTTTTCCCCCCCTTTCGTAATGCGACACCAAATTATTGGAGCGAGACTCTGGATTGGCAAATACTTAAAAACAAATGAATCGGAATCAGATGTAAAAATAAAAAATGCGACAGGGACATGTCTACCTAAGACCAAGATTACTTTGCATCAATTAAAATGATCAGACGACAAAACATGCAAGCAAGGTGCAAATATCGCTGACAACTTGGGAGTCGCTACGAGCCAGATTTGGCATTGACTTTTTCGGAGGGTGGGGGGGGGATTAACTAACCGAATCGTTTCAGCCCTCCCCATAACTTTGTTCAAGTCGCGTTTGTTCTCTGGGGCACTCGATCTTACGCGGGCCTGTCCAGTGTAGTCCTCGTCGAGGATGGGGAGCGGGATCTGGTGGGCGGTCCCCCGCAGCAGGCGGGACGAGTGCAGGTACCTCTGGAGGCTGAGCAGCCGGCGCACCCTTCTCTCAGGGGTCGAGCCCACCGTTGCTTCCGATTCGCCGCCCAGACGCGCTTGCATATACAACACGCACACATGGAAAAAAACACACACACACACGTACGCACAAGTGACAGTTAACAAAAATTCATGACAACTATTATCCTTTTTTTTTTTTTTTGGAGCGCAAGCTAGTCACATGACTTCCGCACTCGGCTCGGTGCTGACGAAGCCACCCACCAGTAAGCCTTTTTGTCTGGCCTTGCACTGCAGACCTGCTTTGTCAGTGCTCTCGCTCTCTCGCCCTTACACACACACACACACACACACACACACACACACGCGCACACACACACAAAAGCAGCATGACTGAATAAACTGCGACTGCAAGCTGGAAACACAGCAGCGTGAGGAGCGCATACACACATACACACAATGCGTCTGTGTTGTGATGTCATTGACAAAGTATAAGTGGGGACACACACACACACACACACTCTCACACACACGCACACACACACACACACAGACACCAAAACTTTGGGTTTATGTGAGGTAGTGTGTGTCGTGGTGGAGTGAAGGGGCGGCGGCGTTCGCGACGGAGGCCACATCGTACTCACTGTGAAGGTTTCGGAAGTCGATGCACAGATACGGATGGGAGCTTCGGCGTTCCGGTTCAAATCCAACCTGACTTCTTACTCTCACATCTCCTGGAAGAAATTTGCACTTATTTCCCCAAGGCTCATGCAATTGCAGGACAAATGTGTGTAAGTGTGAGAGAGAGAGAGAGAGAGAGAGAGAGAGAGAGAGAGAGAGAGAGAGAGAGAAGGTGATTTAAATTATTTAAGTGTATTTGGGGTAAGGCGTGGATTGAGTCAGTGTCGAAAAAAAATGTTCGGGATGTTCAAATCTTTGCTTTTTTTGCGGTGAATCGTGATTACTGGCGAAGATATGGCCTGTGTTTGTTTTGTGTGTAATTTTTTTTTCCCGCCCAAATTGTCCAAGTTATCCGATGAATCCTTTTCAGCCCCACTTTTTGGGGGCCGTCAACAGCCTTTTGGGAAAAACCGCTCTGTCATTTTTAAAAATTAAGAAATAAACACTGTTTTAAAGCCGGCCGGGGCTGGAAAGCGGATCAGGACTCAGTTTGCGGCAGTAAGCCGCCATTGTGGCGCTTTGAGGCTTGTGTATCGTTGTGTTGAAAAATGTTCTGCATGTGCAAACCACACACACATACACACGCACACGGAAGAGGACAGACAAGGAGCTGGGCATGCAATGTCATCACAACACAGAACCTGTGACGGTGATCCTCAGCCCAACTTTCGTATCACGAAATCAGAAAACAGGGCAGCTGAGCTTCACCACAACAGCAGCAGCCACGAGTGCTGAATCATTTCAAAAAGGGGGGGGGGGGGTGTAAAAGACTGCAGTGTGTGTTTCCAGCGTGGCACTTCTCATTTCATTGAAATTCTCATCATGCATACACCAACACACACGCACGCACGCACCACACTCACACACATTTCCCATAACAAAACCCATAAAAGTCACAACGACACAATGTTTGCAGTGGCCATTTCCAAAGGTCCTTCAAAAACAACCTCGCCAAGAGATCTGATCCGATGGCGAATTTGAACCACGTACACAAGATGCCGAATCACCAAACATTCACGTTTTCATCATTGCATGTGGGTTTTGTTTTTGGGTAGTATGCGGGGTACACGCTGAACTGGTCGCCAGCCAATCGCAGGGCACGCAGAGACGAACAACCATCCACGCTCACACTCTCACCTAGGGACAATTTAGAGTGTTCAATCAGCCTGCCATGCATGTTATTGGAATGTGGGAGGAAACCGGAGTACCCAGAGAAAACCCACACAGGCCCGGGGAGAACATGCAAACTCCACACAGGGAGGCGGGAGCTGGGATTGAACCCGGTACCTCTGACAGTACACAACTGTACAACAAAAATCCATTTGGTCTCATTATGATATCACAAGTAGACCAACAAAATTGACTCAAATAGACCCACAAAATAATCCCCGCTTGAAAATATGCATTCAGTCTTCCATTTTGGGTTGAAGCGGATATTTTAGGGTCAAAGGTTGGTAAGAATCACGGGATTCCAAAGTGCTGCCTCAGTTTTTTTTTCCCTGAAAACGCAGCCCCCCCAATCACATTAACATGAAATTTGGGCGGCATGTCTATCGTTAGAAGACACACAAAATAGTCTCAAGAACCCAAGCTTGAAAAGACACAAGAAGTCCGCCATTTTGGTTTGAAACTGCCATTTACGGTTCAAATTTTGAAAGAGATTTGCATTTCTTCTGGGACCTCAACAGTTTCATTTCGCAACAAGCAATTCGGCATGTCTATCATGAGTAGACCCACAAAAAAAGTTAGAGGAAGTCAGACTTTTTTTCTTTTTTTTTTGCTGGCATCCATCGTTGGGTCATTTTGTCAATTCCTGCCAAAGATGAATGACAGTGAGAAATTGTGTCTGTCTGCCACCAAATTTAAACCACAAACACGCCAAAACTGTGATGGGATTCATTGGCGCCCCCTGTAGGCAACCCCAACTTGATTTTGACAGCCGACAATATTTTTGGAAGTAGTCATCGCGAAGGAACGCATGTCCAATCCGCGGCGTCACACGTGCGCGCCATCAATCAGAACAATTCATACGGCTCGAGGCGACGGATACACGCTTGCGTGAGTCCGTCCGCATGTGCTCAGCCCCGGGCACGTGCGCGCACTTGACGCCGTGATTAGGAGGCGTTGTGAGAGTCACGGGGTCTACGTCAACCCCCCCGCAATCGCAGCTGCAGTGCATTAATGGAGGGGGGGGAGGGGGGGTTTGGATGTAGGTCATGTCATTCTCAGCGATGGCGGGATGACACTGGGCTATGTGAGCGTGCGGTGAATAGAACTCATCCACAAAGGCGGATGCCTTGCGCCTGTGACGTAAGGGGAGAAACCGCTGTTGTACTCGGCCGAGTGAAAGGATTAAAAAGAAAATGGGGGTTAAAAAATAATAATAAAAAAAAAAACGCTCAAGCGCCTTTAACTCGGCTCAAAACAAAACACGCAGCAGCAGCTGTTGACTCGCAACGTCAACAACTGGAAGCCACTCAGGCTCGTGTGCGTGTGTGTCTTCTGTTCAGCAGCGGACACCAGATAGTGGATTTCCTCCAAATGACGCCATCCACTTCGTGCAAATAAACGCCTGACTCAGTGCATCGCTAGTTTCACAGCGAATTCACGAGTCGAAGTAGAAGCCCTAGTATGGCCGGCTCAAACCAAAAATGGCAGACTTGCTGTTGAATTTCAGGCTTGACTTTTTCCATGCATCCTGTGACGGTAAACACATCAGCCAAATTTTGTGTGGAAATGGGAGGATTTTTTTTCTCAAACCAAAATGGCAATTTTTAAACTAGTGATCGCTGGTGGGGGTGATCCATTTTTTTTTTCATGACGGTCCAGGCCTCTTCCTCATGAAATTTGGCCAGAAAATGGCGCCATCAAAACAAAATGGGCCAACTCCCAGCTCAATTTCAAGCATTGTTGCTTGAGACTTTCATACATCCTAATCGGCATGCTCACCAAATTTCATGTCAACAAAATGAAACGGGGGTGCTTATTATACAGTCCAAATCAGGGGTGTCAAACTCATCTTTGTCGCGGGCCACACTGTATTTACGGTTTCCCTTGGGGGGCCGTTATGTATTTTGGGAAACCATCTAAATGTTGAATCCATCCCCCTCCACATATTGCATACACCGCGCACAACCAATTGATGAATAACTAATTTTCAAATCAGAAGTCAAGAATATAATAAAGTAAAATGAAGTAAAAAATAAAATATAAAAAAGTCAGACTTTAGCAAGCATCATGGAAGCTTGATTTGCTTTTGCGGGCCACATAAAATGAGGCCTGGGGGCCAGATCTGGCCCCCAGGCCTTGACTTTGACACCCATGCTCTCAATTGTTCCCAAGACATAACGCCACTACCTCCACCAAGGCCATGATTTTGATGGGCCTTTCAAAAACATAGATGGAAATACTCCCAAATCAGATCATGAGCACAAGCAGTCTTAATGCAAGGAGGCCAGAACAGATTTTTGTCTTCTTATTACAAACTCGTCTACCATTTTAATCCCGTTTCAAACCGGCTTCCCAATGTCAACACACCGAGATGAAGAGATAAATGCTGATTTTGATTTCATTGGAAGGGTGTGCCACCTCTCCAGCTTCACATTTCGAAAATGGTACAAAATGGACGCGGTCCAGCCCATCGGAAGTTTGGGAGCGGGCCACCCTGAAGTGCGTCGCGTCGTGGAAACCACTTACCGAGCATGCGAATGTACAGCGCCGTCTGGT
The DNA here is from genome assembly GCA_901007745.1 of Hippocampus kuda. Taxonomy (NCBI): domain Eukaryota; kingdom Metazoa; phylum Chordata; class Actinopteri; order Syngnathiformes; family Syngnathidae; genus Hippocampus; species Hippocampus kuda. The sequence continues at coordinate 29,257 of CAAKHF010001671.1, read as the reverse complement.
CCGAGCTGTCGTACGAGATGGCCCCGCGTCTCTGCGTAAACACACATAAACAAGAGATAACGCTTGTAAAGTGACACTTTGTAAAGTTTTAGAGCGCAATCGACGGCCGGGGCAGGTGGCGCAATGTTGCGAAACTTGGATTTCGTCGTACCTACGTGTCTGTGTGTGTGTGTGTATGTGTGTGTGAGAGAGAGTGTACATAAACACTGATAAACGCAACGCCAAAACCATATCATCCAGCTGATACCGCGCTCACGGCGCTGTTATCAGTTGGCAGACCAAACGTGAGGTGCATGCATGCCAGCTGTGTGTGTATACACACACACACACACACACACACACACACACACACACACAGAGTTGGGAGACCAAAGGTGATGTGCATGCGTGCCAGCTGTGTACACACACACACACACACACACACACACACACACACAGTTTGGCATTTTTGTGTCCCTACCATTGAAGCTAAACTAAAATACCCACACGTCCAAAGAATATATGCCTGCGAGTACTGTTATATGTTGTCTGTCTACATGTTGCTGCACCGTTTGTGTTCAAAGAGCTGTGGCTTCACATGTTATAGCACCGCCAAATAGATGCTGATCGTTCGGCTGCCTTTGGTTTTTTTTTTAAAAATTTTATCGCAATTAGTGAGCAGATTTTAAGTCGTTTTAACCCTTTCATGCACAAATAATGATAACCTATAACCTGATAACACGGTAAGCTGTCCACTGTAGTGGCCGCTGTACCTGAAAGGGTTCAACTAGGGCCCAAGGGAGTCCAATTTCGCCAAGTTGTACATAAAAAAAAAAAAAGGGGGTAAACGTAATGCTGTGCCGCTTTACATTATTTTTTTTTTCCCCCTCTGTGTTCGAATCTGAATCACAGCAACGTTTGTAGCCAAAGAGTGTCTTACTCCGGATACCTTCCTGAAACTTTCTGTTCCCTTTCAACAACCTCATCTCATGTGTCACAGCTGAAAAGAAAAGACATTTTCTTGTCGGTCGGAGCCGGCGCGCTCCTGTTGACCTCGCCACGGGAACACGGCGCCCGACATGGACGGCTGCTGAGTCGCATGTGCGGCGTGGCTCAGCGGGGGAGCCGCAAGAGTCACGAGCCCACTTGCGGCGGACGTAACTGTGACGAGCGAGCGTGTGTTTGCTCTGTCAACACACACCTGCTGTGGGGAATTATTTGAGGGGGTGGGGGGGGGTTGTCTGCACTCGCTCTTCTCCATGCTCTCAACACGGCCTGGGCGGCGGCCATCCAGGCGCGACCGGCCGCCTGCGGGGCTCCCCCGAGGCTGGGGTTTCCTTTTCCACAAAAAGCCGGCATTACTGGACGTCTACCTCGCCGGCGCCCGGCCGTTTGGCTGCTGACGACTGAGTTTGAGAGTCAGGTTTCCAAAAGCCCCATTCACATTTACAGCTGGCTCTTCCGGATCAAAAGCTAGCAACAGTGCGGGTCACTTTTAGAAGTTTGCAATGTGTTCAAAAGGGTTTTGAGTGGCAAAAGTATTAAAAATATGTAAAAAGTCAATTTTCAGATCCTGTTGGAAGGGTATTCAACATGATTGTTGCGGAAAGCCAATTTTGTGGAAGCCGCTGGTTTGAATTTGCGTCGTTCCAAAAGCGAACAATTGAAAACATTAACATTTGAAAACTGGTCACAAAAGGATGGATTTTTTTTTTTAATTGTTTTGTTGTTTTTTTTTTTCCAAGGGCGGCGCTTGCCGCACCCACCAGAAATCATACTTCAAATATTGCTTTGTTTTGGAATTTCGTCACAGTCAACTGGAGCATGAAAATGCTTCAAAACAAATCTTGACATTTTCAGGACAACAACTGGATTGTCACGTACGTTCCAAAACGCCAAGTGGCTGAAATCCCAATTTGGGATTTTTTTTTTACATGATTTTGGGACCAGAAACTTGAGGAAAAAAAATTAATAGAGGGTGCAATTTTTTTGAAAGGGACTTCTGAACACTAGTGTGGCTTTACACATACCGTATTTTCCGCACTATAAGGCGCACCTAAAAACATTCTATTTTCTCAAAAGCCTTATAATCCGACGCGCCTTATATATGGATCACGATTCGGATTTCTTGGACGTAGTGTTCTGTAAAGCGCTTTGTTCCAGCTGCAGCGCTTGTGAAGGCTCTATATAAATAAAGCTGTATTGTATTGCATTCCCTTTACCGTAGCTCCATCTAGTGGATGCATAATGCAACTGCAGCCACTATTGCAGCTTCTATTCTATGCACTTTATCATGCGGTGCGCCCTATATTCGAAAACCGCTTTAAAATAGGCCATTCATTGAAGGTGCGCCGTATAATCCGTAGCGCCTTATAGTGCGGAAAATACGGTACATAAAAAACTTCAAGCATTTAACAGTTACTACCAACACAAACACACTTTGCTTGTCCACTTATTACCTCAAGTCTTGAGGATTGCCAAAAGTCTCTTTCTCACACACACACACACACACACACACACACACACACACACACACACACAAACGCGCGCGCACACACACACACCGGACAGTGCATGTCCTCTGAGGTCATATCTCCAGTCGATTCAAAGCTAATATTTCACAAGCGAGCAAACAGCTCGACGCAGGGTTGGGTCGTCTGCAAAAAGCTGTATTTCAGTGTCAACAGGCCACAGTGTTTACACACTTCCCCGGCCCTCGGCGTGAACCATATAGATTGTTTCCAAGCACGCGCTAACTACACAATGTGTGTTTCGTTATTCGATTTTTTTAGCGATACGTAGAGTGCGTTAGATGGTTTCGTGCACATGGAGCAGACACCGTTCTGCATTTTAAAGTCACATCGGCGCATATTTTAAAGGGCGGGTATGCAAAAAAATACAACGCGCATCAACGCGCCGTTGTTTGGACAAGGCGGCCCTTTGTGGTCATACTTAAATTGTGGTCACACAAAGGTGTGGCTCCGATGAGGTGCCGATGCACTCGCTGGGGATGTCATCGAAACGTGCTAGCTCGGTTGTGCGGGAAACGAAACACGAGAAGCTTAAAAGGTGATCACTTTTAATGGTTGGTTCAACACGGGGGAGATTTATACAAGTGAATAGTAAAACCCGTAAGGAGGTGTTTTCGGTATCGGCGGAGCTGAACAGGGTCCTCGCCGGATTGGTCAACAAATCATGGAAACGTCGTCTTGTGATGTCACGTGTGTTCAAGTATCGTACCGAGAGTTTTATGTGTGATGCTTGCGTGCTTTTCTCTTTGTTTGGCATCAATACCATTTGCCCTACAGCCTCTGGCGTGGAATGAGGCGGGATTAAAAATTCTCCCCATCTGCCAAGCAAATGACCTCCTTTCACTTGGAGAGGGAGTGGGTAGGAGTGAAGGCGGGTGGGGGGGGGGGGGGCCGGGGGAGGGGGGGGGGGGGCCA
>CAAKHF010001671.1:1781-22883 GCA_901007745.1 Hippocampus kuda | reverse complement strand
TTTTTTTTGGGGGGGGGGGTTGGGGGGGGGGGGGCGGGGGGGGCCCGGGGGGGGGGGGGGGGGGGGGGGGGGGGGGGGGGGGGGGGGGGGGGGGGGGGAGGGGGCGCTTGTCTACTCTGCAAAGGAATTTCATTCATTTTCAACAATCATCCCCAGGCTCTAATTGCTTCCCTGGGTCAACTTTGTCTTAGCCTCCAAAAGAAGGCCCGGCAACTATTTGGAGGTTAAATCCACCCCCCCCCCACACACACACACACACACAGACAAATAAATATGATCGTGTCCGTCAGATCTATGTTGATACGTGGAGTCGCCTTCTCATGGCCGACTGCGCTCGACACAAAAACAGAACGGTCATGTGATAAGAGCCCCGCGCCCCCCCGCACAGATGGGGGGGAAAACACAACTAGAAAGAAGGCCAGTGTCTTGTGTCCAAATGAAGGCAGGATGCGAGGACTCACTCCCGTTTGTTTACCAAATACTACACGCTCCTGCTTGGTGACAAACAAGGCCGCAGACTGCGGGACTGTCCGGGGGAATTTTCACAGAAAACCTCGAGCTGGCAGCACGGGGGTTAAAAAAAGAGAGGGGGGGGGAGCCTTTGAGGACACTTGTGAAACACTTGGCTCCTTTAGCATTCTTACCACATCCTGAACAGACGTCAATGCGAGGGCGCTGCACAAACGCACACGGCCTTATCGCCGCAGTTTAAATCAACAAAGTATGCCCCCCCCCCGCACCCCTCCCCCATACAGCCAGCTTATCATTTACACGCACAGAAAACTGCCATAGTGTGGCTACGGAGAGAGCGGCGCTATCTGACGCGCTTACGCACGAGCTTATCGCTCCGTGTGTCTAAACATCTCCGATGAGGAGGAGGAGTTAGTTTTAGGCCGGAGACCAGCGCGGCTTCGGGCGATGATGGCGGCGATGACGACGGGCGATCGGGCCGGCCGGCTACGATATGGCAGATAGCCGAAGGGCGTTTCCGCGGTCCAAGCAAATGACCTCTGTTATCTCGCCAATGCCACGTGACCGCCGTGTCATCATCATCTGATCATTGATCTTTCTATCTGGCTGTGTCAAAAGTCGGCAGTTCTCCCGGCGCTATCTGGCAGTGCGTCATTTACACACACTGCTCTATCACTAATTTGTAGGCGTCCAAAATTTGAGTTGCGCGACTTCAGCGTAGTCGAGACGGCGACTAAAATTCCCAACGAATCGCTTCCGAAAGTAATCGTCATTCCCGCAGAACACAGCAAACATATGCGGGCGAGTGATGTTGTACTTTCTACGTGCGTATCAAGGTGCACCCAAATTTTTTTGGTCTGTCTGTATTATTTGAAGGTTTCTAATTATGGGAACATCGACGCCAGGGGTGTCAAACTCATTTTTGTCGCGGGCCACTTTGGAGTTACATCTTCCCTCGGAGGGCCGTGATGACGAAAACGGAATTAACGTTTCATCATCACACCGTATCATTACTTGTACACACACACACACAAAAAAAAAAGATGGCTTCCTAGTTTTGAAATCAGTCAACTATTTGTTTGTTGTTTGTTCGATTATTGTTCAAGTGAGTGCCAACAGGGGAGCAAAATTATGACAAAATCTCAACATTATTTATGACACATTTTGGCATTTCGGTACGGATTTTAGTTAGCATCATGGAAGTTGACACCCCAGATTTGTTTTCGCGGGCCACATAAAATGACATGGCGAGCCTAATCTGGGCCCCGGGCCTTGAGTTTGACACCTGTGCACTTCAATTAGGAGTGACAGTCAAAAAAAAAAAAAGTTAAAGTGTTTCGCTTAAGGCTAAACTTTCAAAGTACGGGGGAGGGGTGAAATTTGTTTCAAAGAAAATGTTTTTATGTGGTTGCCCGTTGCAGGTTGGGGGTGGGTCTTAGACCGTATACCAGGGGTGTAAAACTCATTTTTGTCGCGGGCCACATTGTAGTTACGGTTTGCCTTGGAGGGCCGTTATGAATTTTGGGAAACCATCTAAATGTTTAATCCCCTCCACATATTACAAACACAGCGCCCAACAAATTGATGAATAACGAGTTTTAAAACCAGAAATCAAGAATAACGACAGTCATTGTGGATTACATGTGACAATTTGACATTTTGGTTCAGACTTTAGCAGGCATCACAGAACTTGACATGCTTGCTTTGCTTTCGTGGGCCACGTAAAATGATGCGGCGGGCCAGATCTGGCCCCCGGGCCTTGACTTTGACAACCGTGCCGTATACCCCGAGACATTTTTGTTTGGTGGCGCGCGATGAGCTTTTCAAACGATGTGGCTTGGCTCATGAGCTGCCAAACACCGAGCAGCAGAAACACACCAGCGCAACACAAGAGAAGGCTCAAAGCGCTTCGAGTAATGTCAGCAGACTATTTCAGTAGCTGATGCAGCGATTGGCATCCCGCCTACACCGTGCCCCCGTGGTGGAAACGCTAGCCAGGTCAGGGGTTTAGGGTTCCGTGTCGTACCGCGGGCGAGCTGAACTGAATGGCAGCATTCGGTATACTAAAAAAAGGGCTTTTTGTATTTTCTGGAAGCTGAACTCTGAAAGGAAGCCACACGGCGGTGAGATCGCGGCTATGCGGAACCACGAGGATACGAAAGCAGTGAAAAAGGATCCGCTCCAAAAATGTATGAACGTGTGAGATGGGAGGCGTGTGGCTCCTTGCGGCACACTTGCGGTCCCTTTCCATTTCGGTCTTCGTTCCATTAAAAATAAATAAATAAATGCTCGCCGGAACTTTTAGTCATCCTTCATATCACCTCAAGGAAGCAAGACTTTCAGCAGTAACGGATAAATGAGGCCTTTTGTTATGCGGCGCGAAGCCTCTTCCTCCTCCGCCGCATTTTTCCTTACAACCCGTTTGCAAGCATTCCCACAGAGCGACGTATTTACCCGAGAATCGCGCACGTCTTTAACCCGCCTTGGCCCTGTGTGTACAAGAGGGATTGTCGTCATCAGCGGAGGCAAAGAGAAGAAGAAGGTGGCGATGGAGAGCGAGAGTAAGAAACAGAGAGCCTGTGTGCGAGTGGAACAAAATAGATGAAAAAAAAGACGGAAGAGACTCTTGGGCCATCTGCGAGTCTGGCAATTGGCCAAACCACTGCCCGCAGTGCCGAGGCACATGCCTGACAGCACTGGTTCGACCATGCCAGGCCCCGGCCGACCCCGCTTCCACAAACAACAGGCCTGCGGGACCGCGTGTCAAAACACACCGCGGCCGCAAAGAGTACACGCGCACCTCTGGCGGTGGTAAACAAGAGCTTAGAACACGGGATTTGTGGATGTGGAACTGCTCCGCGTATGGAGTTGGTAGACGGAGCAAAGTTTTCGAGCGAGGTTGCTTTCAGATCCGGCTTGGGACTTTTTATGAAACGGACACACGCCAATCAGACGGGTTTCCGCGGAGTGGTAAAGTTCAGTTGCCGCTGCACGATTATGAGCTTTAAACCTCCAATCTGGCTTGCTTTCCCATGGCCGGGGTTAGAATGACCCCCGGTTTCCACAAAGTGGTAACACCTCGACCGTAACTTAGAACGCACAAGTCACGTATTCAAAAGCGAAACCGTATTTTCAAAGTGGTACGATTCTATTCTGTTTGTGACGACGCAGTTCTCAGCTTCAAAGCCGTATCTGTTTTACATTTCGATTGCGGATGTATTTTCATTCATTTTTCGAATGCAAAACAAAACAAAAAAACGGGTTCATTATTTTAGGATGATTTACAACGGGAAACACCAATTTCAACACCATGTTCGTACCGGCACAGTTTAGTTTGTCAAAGAATGGCTCAGTAAAATCACAATATGGCTTTCATTTTCTTCAAAAATAATCCGGTCAGTTATTTTCAGACTTGGACAAATGGACACACGAAATCACGTTTCGAGATGGTGAGTAACAGCTTGTCAGTAGCCTACAACGGACACGCCAAAAAACGTGCAGTGGAACCAACTCTGCCAAAACATTTCCGACGTGGTAAAATTCAGTTCACTTTGCCACTTTCAGAGTGTATATTCTTGATTTGTTACTTTTTACAAATGGACACCAATAAAAATGTGCTGAAAAACAAAACAGCAAGTGGTCCACATCGGTGTCGCCACAGTTCAGTTTTTACAGCTTTGCAGTTTCCAAAGCTATTTCTGTCATTGCATATGACAATGACATACATTTTTCATCCATGCGTTAGGACCCTCGGCACCCCGAACAACAAGCCTGTGTTTCCACTTGCACAAAGTACGCACAGCTGCAGTTTGTGACAGCGGCCGTTCTGATCAGTTACTTGACGATAAAAACTTGGGGCCAAACTGCCTGGTGGAAGGAAATAAGACGTTTAATCCATTTTTGGGGGGTTCCCTTTAACTTCCAACTGATTTGAACCTCACTGCAGTTCTCCCAACGGACAGGACAGGCCAAGCCAATTGCTCCAAACTGCCAAGCGCCCCAATAACAGTGAGCTCCATTGATAGCGTGGACTATAGACTTAAAGAAAGGCCCCCTGTGACAGCGGGCTAGCTTCAAAGCTGACACACATGGGTGCATATGTAGGGCGGGGTGGTGCGCAAAGCGCTCATAGCCCACTTGGGCAAAGAGGGGTTCTCCAGGGGTCGGCCAGTGACTTCATGCTTCGTAAAGATGTCTGACAGTGAAACACAGCGCAAAAGCAGGAGAGTCGGCTCGAGTAGATGAAAGGAAGTGAGCCCAACTCTTAAGAAAGAAAAACACTGACAGAACTATAAACATTGGCCCCCTAACTACGCTTGCCTTTGAAGCATTTTATGGACTGTGGGTATTTTAGGAATCCGAAACACAACCACCCTTTTGACCCCAATCTCACTGAAAAGAATCCTGGAAAAAAAAAAAAAAAACATAATAAAAAAACCATAAAAAAAAAGTTTCACTGACTAACATGGAATTCACAAAAACTGAAAGGGAGCAGGTACAAGCGTGACTTATTTTGTTTCTGCCAATGTGTCAAAGGGATGTTGACATAAATAACAAGTGCAGCGGTGTTGGCGTGTTCCCGCTGATAGATGTAGCAAAATTGCAAAACGAGGCCTTTATCTGTGACTAACACGTGCATGGCAAACCGAAAAAAATGGGAGTGTGGTCAAAAAGCGACAAGTGTGAGAGCGTCGCAGGTGTTTGTTGAGCTGAGACACCCAGCAACTACCTGTAAATGCCTATGGGCCTATTTGGTAAACACTGCTTTCTAAGGCCTTGGGAATTTGTGCACACAATTAAAGGGATGGCTATACAATGAATGAAAAAGGGGGTGGGGCAACAGAAGTGCAAAGAGCGTGTTGTCCTGTGATAAACATTGAAATCCAAGGGACCCAAACAACAAGGAGTTGGATGCTGTTTGCAAGGCCTTGTGAATCATAATGGCCAAGTTGGCTACATAAGGAGTGAAAAGAGTGTTTGGCTACATAATGAATGGAAAAAGTGCATGATTACCTGCAAAGGCTGTCAACGTTTGGGGACCTCGAAAAATTTAAAGTTGCTCATAAGGCCCTAGGATTGAACGCATGTATTTGAAGGTGGCTACACAATGAGTGAAAAGAAAGTTGGGCTACACAATGAGTGAAAAGTGTGTGAAGCTTCCATACCTGTCTAGGATCTGGCATTCTGAAGAGCAACGAGCTAGATGCTACTTTTTAAGGTCTAGAAAACTAACACAACCATTTTGTGGGTGGCTATACAATGAGTAATAATTGCGGGGCGACACAATGAGTGGAAAAGAGAATGTTGACATTCATAGAGCTGGTATTAGGGGCGCCTGGACAGTTGTTGGTTGATTTTTAATGCCTACGCAATTCACCAAAGATTTGGGAGGGTGCCTCCACAAAGAGCAAAAATGAGTGGAAGGATACACAATGAGTGGAAAAGAACATTTACCTGGGATTAACTATCTGGATGCTCCTTTTTAAGGCCACGGAAATGAGCAAAACCATTTGGGGGTTAGCTAGACAATGAGTGACAAGGGAGTGCATGGCTACGCAATGAGTAGAAAGGGAGTGTGATTACCTGTGAAAGCTGTCTGGGGTCTGGGGCCCCAAAGAGTGAGGAACTGGAGCTGAAACTGATGGCTCCCCTGCGGCTCAGGACGTGCTTGGGAACCGGCCTGTCCAGAGGCAACACCGGTAGCTGATAGCATACTTCCATTGAATAATCGGGGAGATAACAAAGAAATACTTGTAAAAAATAAAAATATATATATATAGCAACCAAAGAAATGTCAATAATATGATGTGCTGTCCAGGTTTCAAGTGTTTCTGTTCATTGTGGGCCACTCTGGCACAACTTCCATTGGGGGAAAAAACACCGTTTGAGCTCCTTTGGTGTCATTGTGATGCCAATAAAGACATAGATTACAAACAAAAACCTCAAGGAGAGCCTTTCCTCCTCGTTCTGCTCAAATCCAGGCCCGGGGATCCAACAGACAACGAGACCTTGTCATTTTCGGGGTCTTTATGAAGACGCTTCCTCATTTTTTGTGTCCCCCCCCTTTTCCTCCTCCCTCCTTTTCAAAGCAAAAACGAAGGTCCTCTGCTTTTTGGGCTCCGCATGTTAACGGACAATAACAGCCACAACAGCAACAAAAAAAGCTCACTTCCACCTCCTAACAAAAATGGAGCTTCGACGTCTCAAGTCGACAAATCGCCGCCGAGGGGAGAGCCCAAGTCCGGGTGATGAGAGCTCGACAAACCGTCGTGGCGTGGTGGTGCTGGTTGTTGGCAATGGAGGGGGGGGGTGTCTTCTTCTATTCCCCTCGGCCTCACTTGCTCATTCCCGGTTCCACCCGAGTTCAACACGTCGCTAGCTCCTTTTGACGACAAAAGTGGCAACCAAGCTCGAAGAAGAGGAAGGGGGAACCCCGGCGTTCTTGCCCTTAGCTCGTCCGCTGCGTTCCCGGTGGCTTGTCAAGACGAATCGTGGCCATGGATACAAACAGTTATTTCACCTTCAAAAAAAAAAAAGAGAAACAAAAAGCACAGTTTATTTTACGCTTCAGACTCAAAATGGACATTAACGGTCTCCCGGCTGCTGTTTCCTTAAAGGGCGACACCACCTGCCAGAGATGGTGCTGTTGTAGGGGAGCCACACACAAAATAGGGGGAACTAAAACGCCTTCGATTCACACGCGACCAATAGGAGATAGGCAGTAGTTGTAAGCGCCACGCCTATTGGGTGATTTTCCTCATGGTGAATGAACGCCACATACCCATTGGCTCGTTTTCCAAGACCTATTCCGAGTGGTGAATTTCTCAAGGGAATTCCTCCACACAACGGGGCTTGCCCTGCAGCGGTCTCCACACACACTCACACACACACACGCGTACAAACGATTGCTTGTGATTACCTTCCTTTCATGACTCATACTACTCAGGAGCTCAGCAGTAGTGACTCAAGATATTGCAAATGTCAGGGCACACTCAGCAAATATCTTTGTTTCATTGTGTGGTTGTCTGGCATCCAAACATACTATTGATTTTGCAGTATGTGTTTACTGTGTGTGAGTGTTTGATAAAGTGCAGCTGAATACACAAACAGTGGAAGAGTGGCTCAGTGGATCATCCCCCACCACCACTAGCTCCATTTCTCCATTGTGAGACCAATAAAGTTTTTTTTTTTAAATCTTATCTTATCTTACCAACACCACCAAGATAAACACTTTGCATTAATGGAGCCGAATTAGGTCAATTTATTTAGGGAGTTTCATGCACTTTGAAGGAAGAGGTATTTGTATGTGTGTGTGTGTGGGGGGGGGTGTCAATGGATGTGCCATGGCAACAGTTAGGCTCTATGCTTGATAACCCCCACCCTCAATTTCCATGGCTTCCCCTTACTACTGTACCGCCCCCCCCCCAAACGCACACAAAGGCATCCGACATCATTTCCAGACATCTGAGAGCACGACAAGAGTGATAAAATACCATTCGAGGACGTTTTTAAGACCTGATATGGAGAAAAGTGGTGTTTGCTTTGAGTGGCATTTTAACATCAGTACAAATACAAGATCACCACTCTTGTTAGTTTTAAAATAAAACAATATAACGCTCACACTTTCAGGTTTGACAATAACGACAGAGATGTGGTGTCTGGGGTGGTATATGTTAAACTTGTTCATTATTGAAAGCAAAGTACACAAATAGCGATAATTGGGCCCAATCTGATCGTCTTTTTTTTTTGTTTTTCTTTTTTTTTTTGCTCTCTTGCAATAAAAAGTAGCAAAGGTCAGATTGTGGAATGTCTCCTGATGGATTAGTCTGTGGTGTGGGGTGTTTTAGACAGATTTTTTTCCGGTTGGGGCAAGAATTGTAAATGTTAAACCTGTTTAATATTTAAGGCAAGGTACACACATAGCGATAATCAGATTCATTTGAGCTTTTTTTTTTTTTTTGCTTCTACATTCTGACTACTTTCAGTCCATTTAGAGGAAGTAGGCTGTGAAAGAAACATGCACAACAGCTAATTGATAATCAGGCAAGGGAGCTTGAGCTTTTTTGGTCTGCCAGGTGAGCATACGTACCTGCTGATTGCCCTCGAGGGGAGAGAGGGAAGTATCCCATGAGGTCCCGTCGCTCCATCAACTGCGGGAATTAATTCAGTCGTTACCTCATGACAACCCAGCGAGAGTCATTTAACGTTGCCGGGCTGCAGTTTTGTACCATTGGACATGTATTTAACGGATGGAACGTTGCGTCCTGGTAAAATAGTAAAAGTCTAATTGTTTTAAATGCAATGTACAATCTTTATTATGATGATGAATAGAGTTGGCTTTGTTTCCAACATGTGTTCAGACTTTTTACTAAATAAATAAAAAATTCCGTTAAAAATGAAAAAAAAAAACAAACCTTGAAACTGCATTGCAACTGAACTGGGAATTTTGTGCCATCTTGTGGCATTATAAAGTTGGACAAGATGCGGGGCACCCTTTTTTGATGAACTTCTGGTAAACTCTCTTATGCCTAAGTGAAGTAATTGAACGAATTAATTAAAATATTAATTCCCGTATATGTAAATTAATGTAATGTAAAACTTTAATGTAAATTCTTTATTGATGAAAACATGACCAAACTGATATATTTTTTCTTTTAAAAAAGGCTACTAATTAATTTTTCAAATAAAACACTACAAATAGAAATATATCTATACTCACCACACAAGAAGCAGCAGTTAAGAAGCAGTACAGTACTAGTGAACAATCCCTCCTAAAAATTGGATTCATGCTGGTTTCTGCCACTTTCAGTTGAAATTTGCTGTCAAAATAAACATGAAAATAAACCAAATTACACACTGTTTAACAACTTTGCCAGAGGAATGCCCCCACTAACTTAAAGTTAACATATCATGGAAAATGCCATTGACAGTCTAACGATTAGCATAAATAGTTGGAATAAATCATGTCACTAAACAATGTAACTGTACTCACAGCCATGTATTCTTTATCATCTGCGAAATACAACCAATATTTTTACACTATACTGTCCCACTGAGGTAGTGGTCACTATATTATACTGTCCTAAAGCCCAAGGCAGGCACACAAGGAGGAGGACCACGATGCATTGAATTGAACCATGAAACCATCGTGCACGAACTAATGAATTATTAGCAATTTATTAAACTGTTTTGAGTGTTGTTTTTATAAAGTGCAATATTACAATGTGCTATTTTCCAAATGCACAGAAACGTCTTCTGTTGTTGTTGTTTTCTTGTGCAGACCGGAATGGATTGTGTCGTACAGTAGAAAGGTCCCGCCACTAGATGGCAGTAATTGACTGTTTTTTTCAGCCACTGGATTTTTAAAGAAGAACCTTGGAAATAAAACACTGTGTATTTATTACATTTAAATCTGCAATTATCGTTTTATGAGTGGACAGGTAGCAGACCCCCCGACCCCCCAAAAAAAAAACGTGTGATGGTGTACTTGTGCTATTGTAGCAATCTCTCTCTCTCTCTCTCTCTCTCTCTCTCTGTCACTCTCTCTCTCTCTTTCTCTCTCACAATATCAACAATTTGGAATTTCGGTACCAAACAATTTAACCTTCGTTATAATTTGCAGATACAAAATTAAGAGGAAAAAAAAAGTTTCCTTCGAGCCGGATTTGAACCAGCGACCTAAGGATTACCGTGTTACCGCTACAGTCCTCCGCTCTACCAACTGAGCTATCGAAGGGGCTTCTCGCTGAGATGTAATATTTGCTATTTGAATACAGAAACAAAGCTTGATTAGGAAAAAGCAACGTCTTGTTTGGACACGCAAACCTAGACACGCTGTCAAATGTTCGAAAAATATCAGGCCTATTACTTCCGCTTGTCTTTACAGGAATTAGCTCGAATGGTAGAACGACGTTCATTTCACGAGTGGCGTTCAAAAATTTTAAAAATCTGTTCGAGAGCTAAACCTAACACACCAACACAGCAGATGACCCGACATGGACGTTAGCATTTGCATTGGAAGCTAACAATAGCAATGTTAAATTGCACTTCACCAGAACGGTTTTGTGTGGGTCACCTGAGTCACCTGTCCGTCCGTCCGTCCGTCCGTCCGTCCATCCATTGTGCTTTCCATTGCTTAACTGTTGGATGAAGCATTTCATCACCAAGCCACAAGTTTTTACACTTTTCATTCATCAGGCCCTAATCCATACTAACACTGCAGCTCTGCTTACCTTTAGGTTTTGACATGATAGCGATGGAATCGTCGCTTCAAAGACGTTCTTATGTTCTCGAATGATCTTCGCCCAGCCTGGCTGCCAAGTCACTGGTTGAGAATTTCAGTGTGATTGTGTTTAGTAGTTATGTTGATTTGTGGTAATATAGAGGTTTTACACAGATTAACTTGCTTGTTGAATTTTAAATTCAACAAGCCGGCAGACACTCCAGAGAGCCAACTATTCATATAAACATGATTAAGAAGTATGAAGCACATTTCCTTCAGTATGTCCCCTTTGAAACAATGGCTAGCCCGTCAAAATGACAACTCAATTTTAAGAACGTTAGCTGCCCTCTTTTGATATTATTACTCTGGCCAATATTATTTGCGGTAGTGCGTTTACTGATAGGCACTGCTTGAAGCCTTTACTGTGTAAATAAAAGGCAAGAGTGTTGGCAACCGGCAGCTGTCAGCCACTTCCCTTCTCAGTTTCAAATATGGGCAAGGTATAAATGGCATTGACGTGAGTGCAGTAGCTTCTAAAAACAGACGTGATACCAGCAGCAAGAGAGAGAGAGAGAGGGGAACAACACACCCTCCATGTACTCTTGGGCCTGGGGATATTTTTCATAAAACAATCTTTTCCTGCCATTAATCCAGCTCTTGTTTGTGTCGGTCCCGGAAGCTTGGTGAACCATGGAGAACCTCGAGAAGCAACTTATTTGCCCGATATGCCTGGAGATGTTTACAAAGCCCGTGGTCATCCTGCCTTGTCAACACAACCTCTGCAGGAAATGCGCCAACGACGTCTTCCAGGTAAGAAACAAGCTTGTCGACAGCTTGAATCCCCGTGATCCATTGGGGGGACCATCCGGCGCACTGCTACCGTAACGTTAGCATCTCAAGCTAACCTTGTGTCATTGTGAAATGAAACATTTGACATTTCTGTGAACTTAAATAGCTCATGATGACATCTGAAGAGATACATGCCATCTATACAGGTATGTATTTCATTTAAATGTCCGAAGTTTGTGGATTTTAGGGTGCCCCAACAAACTTAACAAGAATCCTTCTTGGAACTGATAACATCAAATTAGCGTGTTAAGTAAGGCCATGGATGGGGTTCGAATTATCGTCATTAATGCTCCCTGGTTTTTTTTTCTGCCTTATGTAGTGGATATAAAAAGTCTACACACCCCTAATTCAAATGCTAGGTTTTTGTGATGTCAAAAAATCAGAGTGGAGTGTGTGTGCATATCAACTTACATGACACAAGACAGAGGCGCCATTCATTGTCAACAGGCCTCCAACCCGTACCTGCCAACCAGCCGGAGCGGCTCACTGGCATCTGGCGGCCGCTTCCGCTGTCCGTCCTGCCGGCACGAGGTGGTCCTGGACCGCCACGGCGTCTACGGGCTGCAGCGTAACCTGCTGGTGGAGAATATCATCGACATGTTCAAACAGGGGTCCAGCAGGTTCGTTGGGAAATGACAGGAAATCAATATCCTCTTAGTATATGGGGTCCATTTTCCCAGAATGAATGAATGTGACTATAAATAATACGTTCCGGGGTCTAACTGTGGGGCTGTCATAAACTCAAACTGTACAGTGTCACTTGAATATTTTGGCTGCCACCCACATTTTAACATGATAAGTTTCACATCGTAACAAAACGTGTCACACTCAAGTATTTTGAGTCTCGAGCAAAACTATTTTAACTCATTCATTTTTGGAGGGGACATCCATGTGATGGATGAGCTTATTTTAATACACCATTGCACGCACAGTTGACTCCGCCGACGCCATTTTGTCCCCCTCACATTCCACACACGGCCAAGACCTGACGACTCGTCGATACATTTCCGGCGACGCGAAAAGCTGTGACATTCTCAAAACGGATACGGCTTTTCTCCATCTTATTAAAAAAAAATAAAAAAATACAGCGGCGGCGCGCCGGCGCCCGAGCGCAAGGAGGCGGCGGCGCCCATGTGCGACGTTCACAAGGATGAGAAGATCAACATTTACTGCATCAGCCACAACGTGCCCACGTGCTCCATGTGCAAGGTCTTTGGCGTGCACAAGGACTGCGAGGTGCAGCCCATCAACAGCATCTACCAGACCAAGAAGGTGAGGCTCATGCGCCCTAAAAAATTTTTTTTTTTGAAAGTAAGATATACAAAAGCAAAATGAAGGGATCATGTCACGCAGACGGAGCTGAACGATGGCATCGCCATGATGCTGGGCAACAACGACCGGCTGCAAGGCATCATCAGTCAACTGGAGGAAGCCTGTCGCGCCATCGAGGTCGGTTTCCTCTCAGATATCCATCCATCCAATACTCGAATTAGAATCATAGTTCTTGGCCGAGTATGTCGAAACGCAAAGAATTTGTCTCTGTGATGAGCCACACGTGAGTATCGCAGTAACAAGCAATGATGATTGAGCCTTTATAATTGTCGTAATATTTGTCTAAAGTCAGACTAGTCGTAAATCAAGTCCCTTCTGTGTTTAGGTTTTTTTTTTTTTTTGGTCAAATATCATTCTGTTTTCTCGATTATTTTTGTATTTTTATGTCATAGATTTTTTTAAAAAAAAAATTTCTTTGATGTATTTTATTCAGAAAGGGGAGGGGTGGAAAAAAAAGCTTTTCAATTCGCTCTCAGCTTTTATCTACCCGATAGGCGAATATTCACACTGTGGTTTGCCTTTTTATACGTCGCGTCGCACCGACGCGTTCTTACGACGCGTTATTCCGCCTGCGGGCCCGGCGATGGTCGCGCAAGGCCTTCATGCGTTATCAACGTTGCCGCCGCGGTGTTAAAAGTCGCAGTGATGAGCTCGTCTACACCAAATGGACAATGCAGCTTGTCCATTACTTGAAAGTGGCTGCGGATCTTATCCCAGCCTTGCCATGCGAAGTGAGCCGAGACCCTCCCACTCTCGAGCGCATTGGCTCATAATGAACACTGACTGGATCGTTTCCTCGAATGATTTCGCGCGTCACTCTTTCTCACTGGTCAAAAGGAGAACAGCCGGCGTCAGAAGAATCTCGTGTGCGAGAAATTCGACCAGCTGTACACCATCCTGGAGGACAAAAAGCGCGACATGAGTCTCAAGGTGACGGCCGAGCAGGAGGAGAAGGTCAGCTACATCAGGAACCTGACCAGGAAGTACGGAGACCATCTGGAGGAGAGCTGCAAGATTGTGGAGAAAGGGCTGGAGATCATGGAGGAGCAGGAGATGGCCGTCTTCCTGCAGGTCGGACTTTGAAAACGGTGGCCACGATCCGTTTTTTTCCCGGTCGCTGACTCCCTTTTCTTTCTCTCTCCTAGAACACAAAACCTCTCCTGAAACAGTGAGTATGACGAGGTTGACAGAAGAAGCGAAATTGAAGCAACAACGCGGCCTCTTTTCGCACTTAGGCTAGCGGAAGCGTGTAGCATATCGCACCTGGACAAAGTGGAGCGAGGCTACGAGAACATGGATCACTTCACCGCCGATTTCCGGCGAGAGCGCAAAGTGTTGGGCAGCATCGACTTCCTCCAAGGTAACGGGGACGTCGACGCCGCGTCACGTCTTTCTCTCTCTCTGACACCTCTCCTCCTTCAATAGACGACGATGATGACGAGGAGGAGGATGAGGACGAGGCGGCGGAAGGAGAGGCGGCGGCGCCCGCAACCTCCGCCGCTAGCACGCCCGCCGTTTCTTCCGTAGCGCCGCTTCCTGCCCCGACCACGCAGACAAATCCCGTCCCCGTCGCAGCTAAGAGTGCGGCTTCCGCCTAGAGTGTTGCCCCAGTCAGTCAGAACACCCTGGGGGGGTTTTGGGGGCGGGGCAAAAGTGACAAAGAAACCAAGTGGAAAGCACGATGACTGAACTTGTTACCCTATATTTTTTCCGTGCGTCTTTCTCTCGATTAATGGAGCGTTTCTTCTGATGTTTACTACTTTAGCAACCTTCAAAAGCACGTAACTATGTACTTTTTTTTTTTAAACCTACCTTTATGTGGAGCCGATAACTTGAGCTGCAACGAACGATTATTTGCACCCTGTAACCGGATAACACGATAATCTGTCCACTGTAGTAACCGCTGTCCCTCAAAGTGTTAATAATCGATTCGTCTGTTGATTGTTTTTGTCAAATAGTCAATGAATCAGTTTAAAAATATATATTTTAAATGTCCATGCCTTTATTCCAAAACAGGATATTATTTCAAATCGATAGTGCACAAAGATGAATTAATTATGTTTCATTGACTGGTTTGTTCTGTAACATGTCAGAAAATGGGCAAAAATGTTGATCATTGTTTTCCAAAGTAAAAGCAGATGTTTCAAAATGTTTTATTAAAAAAAATAAGTCTTCTTTCATGGATGACTCCAGAAACCTGTGAATGATTACCGTTGTGAGGCTGAAATTCCAAAGATTTGGCGAATTTAAAAAATAAACGATGTTGAAAAAAAATTCATCAAAATAATTGATTGGTTTGATGATCGATTACTTGTTCATTGTTGGATGTCTAGAAGTAACTAATAGGCCCTTGTGACATTCAAGTATTTCATATGACCCCTATGCCCTTGAGGATGATCAAAAAGGAATTGGGCAAAACCACCACTGGGTCGTCACTAGACAAACAATTCCAAAAACCTTTCGGCAAATTTTTGTGGGGAGTGTGTGCAAAATTTTTTGGACATCCATTTTTGACAACGCACCAAAAATTTGGGGGCAGAGGGGGCAGACCAAAGCATTTTAGGCCACAAATATTTTGAAGGGGCACAAAAATTTGGATGCACTCTTTTTGGAGGGGCAGACCAAAACATTTGAGGCCATTTTTCTATATTTTTTTGGGGTGGGGGGGGGGGGGTTCTCATTTTTGTTCCGGGTTAGATAAGCCTATATAGTGGACACACTTTCAATGCAGCACTGAGCCGCAAGTCGAAGAAGGATGACTCACAGCCTTTTTGTTTAGTCTGCGCGGAGAGTGTCGCTGAAGGATCAGCAAAAACACCCACATATATATATATATATATATATATATATATATATATATATATATATATATATTTTTTTTTTTAAACAGCTCATTAAACACTCCATTCAAGCTTCTTGTCACTTTACTTGCCTCTCGAGGAAGAGGCGGAAGGTTGAGAAGAATGTATGACACCAATGTTAACGTTTTTCATTGTTATTTTGGAAGCGAGTCCGCATGCAGTGTGAACCCACGACTTGGCTTCTATATGAATCAATATCTATGTAGGCATGACTGCGCGGAAAGATGCATCTCTGCTAGCTTCGCAGCTCGCTGCCATGTCGACTATTATATTTGTCCAAATGGGGGATTCATTTTTTTTATTTATTTTTTTAATGAATATTACAGACAGCAAGATTTTGCCTTTATCGGAAGGAGAAAGATGTGACTGAGGTGTGGAGGCTTTACACAATGGTGCTTATTCATAATTTGCAGCCATTTTATGCAGTTTAACCATTGTTTGGATATTATTTAACAGATTCTCCATATTTACCATGACAGTATGTGGAAATATTAGTGACAGTCACTTATCAGCCCCAATCTATATTTCCCATTTAATATCTGGAATCATTTGTGACATTAAAGTTCACAAAGTAATTATTACCCAGATAGACTTTGCCTCAAATTGGACAGTGACTCAACCACTTCAATGTATTTATCTGCAACTCAACATTTGCTGTCAAATACCTTAATAGCCGTGATATAGAATCATTTTCAAAGGGGATTATCACTATCGCGTGTACGGATTTCCACAGAGAAATGTAAAAATCGTGCTTGAAGTAATTGCTGTTTTTTTTTTTATTAGAAAATATATGGTTTTATATATACGATGTTCTCCTGCACATGACTGCTTGCACATCAGTTTATTAAACAAAAGTATCATATGTACAGGAAAAAAAAAAGCAACTTCTCCTGGGATACAAAGGTTTTTTTTTTCTTTTTCATATTTGAACATCCAGTTTGAGCTGTAAATGATAGCGCAGCAAAATAAATAAATATAGTATATTTTTTATTCTTTTTTTTTTAAGGGTCTTTGGTTTTCACTTCCCGAAAAGCTCCATCATTCTTCTGTTGTTCTGGGCTTGCTGGGCCAGCTGCTCCGCCTTGGACATCTCCATCATCTCCCGCAGGAGGTGGAAGGTGAGGTCCAGGGAGATGGGCGGGTCCTCGGACCGGCGTCCCCGCTCCATCGAGTCCCCATCGTCGTCATTTTTGAAGCCGCCTCGAAGGTTGCCCGCTTTACCTTGCAAAAGCCGCCGAGTCAGCTGCAGCTTCAGCGCCCGGTTCAAGAGCCCGCTTGCTCCCAGGGGGTACATGGACGAAGGGGGGAAAGAGTTTGAGTCGCCGTTGCCCAACCGGATGAAGTACTCCTCCCCGAGGCGCTCCAGGATGGGACCCGAGGGCGACCTGTGCTGCTGCTGCTGCTGCTGCTGTGGTTGTTGTTGTTGCTCCACTTGCTGAAAGTTGGGGCGCGGGGCTCCAACGGGGCTCTCAATTGCCCGACATTCGCGACGCGGTAGGAAAGCGACGAACAGAATCACGGTGGTAGCGAGTAAATTGAGCTTCATGTCAGGACGTGAGCAAAAAATCTGCAAAGGTGGGGGGGGGGGGGTGAGGAAAGTGGAAGAAATTCGTTTTGGTTGCTGCGTCATGCGCAATTTCGCATCGCTTTTTTTTTTTATTTAATTGTATTGATTGGAGAAACTAGTTGCCGTTTACTTATTTTTAGATGCTCATCTTGCGTTATTTCAAACTAAATGCAAATTTCTCGTCATACCTTCACTGTGTAAAGGAGGTCCAACGCGGTGGTACTGGCTGTTGGTTGCCGGCTATGCTTGGCGCGATGCCCGCCGTCCTCCTTTTTTGTTTCCTCCCCCCCACGAGTTCAGTTGCGTGGTGTTGGTGGTGGTTACTTTTAAATGGGAAAGATGTGATGAGTTGACTTGTATATATAGTGCGCGCCTCGATTGAGTCTGCGTGAATGGAAGCCCCCCCGCCTTTTCCCTTCTCGCCGCCTGAACACCCCCCCCCCATTACACCCCATCCCTCCTTCCAACTCAACATCCCCGACAAAGTGCTTTAGTTTAAACGGGATGACTCATATGAGTGTGTATGTGTGTGTCCTCTCCAATAATAGACCTAAAGATACCACACCTGCGAGCAATTTCGCACGAAACACGTGCAAAAAAAATATTGTATTTTTAGTGCACCTATCAAAATTAAGCGCGAGTTAGCCAACATGACAACACTGTCTTTTTTTTATTTAAGTTGGAACAACTTTAAAATATGAATTATTGACATTTATGCCAATCGTCCATAGTCTGCACAACAAAAAAGGCAAGTTTGCTGCAAAACCTGATGAACATGATTGAAAAAAAAATACTCAAAAGCTGCTGGGTTAAATTTAATTTTAATTTTTTTAGAGTGGTTGTCTAAAAATGTCGTACTATATAAACGGGCCGTTGTACAATACAGCAGTCGATCAGTCTTTTGCTGCCCCCAGTGGCCAAAGTTGGTACACCAGGAAAAGCGGCACAATAGCCATTCAATCGATGCGGTGTGACCAAAACTATTCGATTTTTTTTTTCCACTGACGCCATAACTGTATGTCTCTACAATGCACAGTATTATAGAGAGCCGTTTTTCACGTCAAATAAAAACATTAAATTTTTTTAGGGACAATAAAACGAGTGAAAGTTTCATCTCAAGGCACCACTGTATTAAAAATGGCCGATCCACACTGCAGCCGCAATAATATTCAACCTATGTGTGGACCGAATGTTCTGGCCGTCGCAGTAACGTCCCTAATACTTGACCCTCTCCGTGTTGCACTTAATGAATGAATCGGCATCTGCATCCAAGTCAGGAAGGGGATGTGCGGGGAGGGGGTGAGGGGTGTGATGTTGATTCATTGCCGCACGTATATACGCGCGTCACCAGCCTCTCGGGCCACTCGCCTTCCAGCGAGGGCCCCGAGCCAAATCACACTCTCAAGATGGAACGCTCCATCCCGGATGAGAGGACCCATTAGAATCCCAAGCAGTGCGACGATGATTTAAAAAAAAAAAAAATGCTGTTTTCACACGCTAAGTGCAAAGCAATTAAAGGGAGCAATTGGAGGGATCACTTAACTTTCTGTTCTCTTGTTAATGGTGACACTTTTTTTTTTCTTTTTTTGCACACCACGCATTTGTCAAGCACATCCTCGCGATAATGCCACTGGATTTCCATTCCAGCAGGCTGCGGGTGGATATTAGGCTCCAGTCTTGTGTTATATTGTAAGTGTCAATCCACTAATTAGGGTCGATTGGTGGTGGAAATGGCGTGTTGTCACATGTAGGACATAGCCAGTGCTGACCAGAAAGCGCTGTGACCTCTTAATTGTTATTGTAGGCCTCTTCTCAGTCTCCACGACCAGTTCTCTTCCCATATTTTTTTTAAACACAGTCCAGGCATGGAGTAACACAGGAGATTGGTGTCACATGTAGGGCACAGATGGTGCTTGCCAGAAATCATTTAAGCCTCCTTTAAGGTAGCTGTAGTCTTCATTGCAGATTCCCTGACAGGATTTTTTTCCCTTCAATTTTACATCACAGCCTCTGTATATGAAATATACGGAAGACTGTTGTTGCTTAAAGGAAATGTTGACAATACTTGCCAGAAATCTCCTCCATGGCCAGTTTTTTTCTTGTCCTTCCATAATTTTTAGACAGATATCCAGTTCTTGGCAATTCCATTTTCACAATTTTGCGGGGCTATGATAAAAACTGGAGATTGCTGTCACATGTAGGGCCCTGCCAGTACTTGCCAGAAGTTCCTGCAGATCTTTTAATGTTGCTGTCGGCCTGGGCTTGAATGTTTGCTTCCTTCTTGCCATCCCACCCCATAGCCCAGACATACGAAGACTGCAGGAGATTGTCGTCACATGTAAGACACTGCAGCACTCTTAATCTTGCAGCCTCCCTGCCCAGTTTTCTTCTCATCTTCATCCTTCGCTTTTCCTTGGGACATCCAGTACCCTGCGATGTCCGTCAATCATTGCAGCCTAGTGATGGAATTGGCATCCGCGTAAATGCTTCCCTGCTGCAACGTCTTGTGATGGCGGCCCCAGGGTGGCGATGCGTCAAGTCCCATCACCGGGAACACATGCTCGGCTGACACAAATAGCAAACACCTTGTGGTCAACGCACGTCGCATCCTTTGCAAATCACTCTGTCGTCGCCGGCGGAAGAGATTATTCGGCTTAAACAGTGTTTCCGTAATTAGAGCCACTGTTAGATAAATGTGATGAGGGGACCTGGAATGTTGACCTGATGTTTGGAGACCGTTTTCTCCATTTTCTCCACGGCGACTGATTGATCGTGTGACTTTCACACAGCGAGAAAGGCCACATCGTTTCCCGAACTAATTTAAGCGTCCAGGTTTTAATCAAGGAGGTCGCTGCGGCCTTTTGAGAACTTGGTGCTCGTGTTCTTATTGCCACCAGCTTAGGTGTCTTTTTCACTTTACGACATCTCACTCTGCTCTATTAAATATCTCGCCCACCAGGCGAGTTTTTTGACCTTTCGCATTGAGGATAGCCAAGCGAACAGAAGTGACATTTCAGGCTTTAAAAACAAAACAAAACAGCAGCTTTGCTGGTAACATTCCGTAACACAATGAGTGCGGTTCGTTTAAAATAAGATGGGACAAACAGCAGTTTTTAAGGGGAAAAAAAGCAACATTTGAATCTTGGCAAAATGTTTAAAAATCTTCAAAACTGTTCATTTTAAAAAAGGTATATCATCCGTTTTGTTTTGTTTTTTTTTGGTTGAGAGCAGATATGTTGAAATGAAGTCAAATCAAAAGGGGCCAAAGAATAGAGCCCTGAGGGACACTTTTTTCCCCCACTCAGATTAAACAAATTGTCTGCAGGTAGATGTAATTAATCAAAAGTAAAACAAAACAAAAGTGTTCCAAAGCGGGCCTCGTCGCAGGACGCTAAAACGGGATCATTTGAAAGATTCGTCAATGAAAACTTTGCCTGTACAGTACGGAACCTCTGGGAACAAGCTAGTTAATTATGCACGATGAACCCCACTTGCACATTTTTTTTAATGTGAATACATAATGTGTTTATGTATTCAAAACGGGGGAATGTGATCAAATAAAATGGATCAATATTTCTGTGTGAAGTTCCTTCACTTGAAATATTCAACAGGGGTAAAAGTGCGCGGCCTGTAATAAAACAGGAATGAGTGTGCAAGCTTTTGTGTGTATATAACACACACACACACACACACACACACACACACACACACACACACACACACACACACACACACACACACACACACACACACACAGTATCTTACGAATATATCCTATCTTGATTGATTTTAAATGAGGA
>CAAKHF010001654.1:5969-19298 GCA_901007745.1 Hippocampus kuda | reverse complement strand
GGTAGGCAAACTGAAGAGGGTCCAGCAGGGGTCCGGTGACGTTCTTTAGGTGGTTCAGCACAAGGCGTTCAAAGGACTTCATGACCACAGACGTCAGAGCGACAGGCCTGTAGTCGTTCAGTTCCGATGTTGCCGATTTCTTGGGAACTGGGATGATGGTAGACTGTTTGAAACAGGATGGGACCTCACACAGCTCCAGGGATCTGTTGAAGATTTGTGTGAAGACCGGAGCCTGCTGGTCAGCGCAGACTTTCAGGCAGGAGGGGGACACTTTGTCGGGCCTGATGGGGAACCCAGCAGGCGTGTGATCCAACACAGGCAGCACTGAAAAATACATGTCCTCCATCTTGGAAGCCCAAGGCAGCATAAGTCTTCACACCGGGTGTGTCTTTCCTCCTTTTGGATCTTGCCGTACGCCGTTATCGTGTCCCCGGAGGCTGGCTGGGCCGCGGGGGGACGCTTGTGTGGAAAGAGGACATCTGGCCTGGAGGATGGTTGGTTGAGTTGGCGGGACGGGCAGATGGATAATAATCGCGCTATGTAAATCTTGCTTGGCTGCGGAGAAATATGGACGCGGGGTTCAGATCCGCCGGCAGGTCGTTTGTGGCGCAGCTGTCGGCAGAACCATTTGACGTGGGCGCGCTCATTTGTCGCAAAACTTGCATGTGCATGGTCATTATCGGTTCATTATTTCACTTTTGTTCCTTGTATAACCTGGATTTTTTATTTTTTTTAACGATGGGTAGGGTTTGCTTTGTAATAAGCCACGCGCTGATCATCATTGAAAATAACGGGTGAACTCAATAGTAAAAGTACACACACACACACACACACACACACACACACAGCTATGCAATTTACAAACCAAATTTCACTTGGATGGCAACCAGATTGGCAGCCCTTTGGAAACCCAATTGACACTTGTTGCAAATTGTGGAATCGGGTGAAGCTTTCTTGCGCTCCCTTCAGACGACAGTATTTGTTCAAAAATCGCAGATGTTCACTCATGACATAGGCGAACGCTTGGCGGAAGTCCACGCTATCGTTAGTGATGGGTTTTTTTTCTTCCTGTAGCCGGCTTTAAAAAATAGATCGTTCTGGAAGGCGTGCATAATTTAAAAACAGCGAAGCACAATGAAATGTGCCGTATAAAGGAGGTGAAGCGCTTTGCGTCCCTAATGTTGGATGTATGCGTTGCCGTTCCGTCTTCAGAGCACTTTCATATAGGCCATGTTTCACAAACTTGGCACTTTGAATAATGCATGCGTGAGATGCGCTTCCATTTGCAGAGTTCAGCCCCTCCATTTTGTTGATTACCGACGAGCAATCAGCAGCCATTTAAAGTCACTCGTTCGTTCAAATCACATTTCAGATGGATGAGGCTCCTTTATTGTCGCTTCAATTATGAGTTACGCTGCTAACGTTACCTTGCGGCATCACAGAAATAAAAATAATTTTGGGAGAACGGCTTTTAAAAGTATTTTGTGATGTTGCCACTCGTGTCCTCAATGCTCCTGCGATTGTGCCGTCTTTTTTTTTTTTTTTCAACATAGGAAATCTGAGCTCTGCATCCGAACGCAGCTGCCGCGCATCCTCTCTCCACAACCTTTGTGGATATGAACACAGCAGCCGCAGAGTGCGCAGGCCCGATGTTCATGGTTCCAATTAGCTGCGAGTTTGTTTGGTTTTATAGCATGCCCGGGCTTTTGTCCAAATGCAAACAAGTGAGAGCTAATCTGACAAATGGCTGATAGTGGAGAGGCCGAGTCCTGAATAATGGATCCCTCTATTTGTGGCTCGCCGGTGCAGTTTCCCAATCTCGCCTTGATTAGGTTGACTTGGAGCTAACAAGTCAAAAGGTGGAAGCGGTATCGGGCGATGGCAGAGATGCAACAAAAAATCACTGCACACCACAAACCAAAGATGGGAAAACAAGCAAACAAAACAAAACACACACACACACACACACACACACACACTGAAATACAGATGAGCTCATTTTTATTGACTCATAAATATCCATGAGAAATCTGGTCCCATTTATTCGAAGCTATTATTCCGTCGGCTCAACAGCAGGAGTTGGATACGGAGGTGAATTAGAACTTCTGCCATCTAGTGGAGAAATTTGAAATCGGTTTGCTCGTCTTACGGCGGCGAGTTTTGGTGATCAAAGATTGGGAATTTTTTTTTGGTATTTTATTTGACAGAAGTAAAACAGAATTAAAATTAGGGTGAAGATTTGGTCGCGTTTCAAGTTGTGGATGCCGCAAAAGCACTTTGGGCCACATTTCTTCGGAACCCTTGTTCATTCCCTTGCTAGAAGCTGAGCGCGTGCAAATGAATCCTGGAAAGTGTGCGCACCTGTGGTCCACCACCTTTCCACTCGAGAACTCTCAACACCACCGTGCAGACTCATGCCCTGAAGTGGGCAACAGGGAGTTTCTTTGTATATGCTAATCAAGAGCAGCTGTCAATTTCACCAACAATTTGGGCACCTTTAAGAAATCTCAGTGATTTGGACTTAGACCCAATAAAGGCCTCGGTGATGATTTAAAGAAAGGGGCCGACGACGGCCGGCTTTCGACGAGATGAGCATCGGCGTAGATGATGAGACCGATTCGGAAGGGCTCATCTTTCCGTCACGCTCGGCGTCCTATTGTGCCCGGGCTCATCATCCCAGCAGGACATTTGCATGTGGGGCTCATTTCCATCAGATCCATTTCGCCTCGTCAAAAGGAGAGACACTTTGACGTCTCAAATCTTATTACAGGCACCGCTCAGCGGCCCCGCAGACTGATTGGCCTTGCTTTGGAAACGGCGGCGGGGGGGATGATGAGGGCCGCAAATCTCTGCTGATGGATGCTCTGAGTCTGAAGTCTGCGGTTAACAGCAGCGAGTGGAGGACTGCAACACATTATCAACAACTCGGGAGCAACGTGAATCACCGCGGCGTCGTAGTAGACTCGCCTTCTCGTCCATTTACAATCTGAGCGGGGGGAAAAATGCGAGGCGAATAATGGCGGCCTCCAATTTGGCCCGTCGCCATCTAGCCGCGTAATAGAAAAAATGTGTAAGAGCCGCCCCATTTGTCTTGAGTGAACAAGACGCTTGAGCAAGCACGCTCCTGTGTCGGCGGTACCTCGGGCACGGACAGTTGGGATCAGAACACAGCGGGGGAAAGGTCGGCACGGCAGGAAGAAAGCACGTCTCGCGT
The DNA here is from genome assembly GCA_901007745.1 of Hippocampus kuda. Taxonomy (NCBI): domain Eukaryota; kingdom Metazoa; phylum Chordata; class Actinopteri; order Syngnathiformes; family Syngnathidae; genus Hippocampus; species Hippocampus kuda. Next base: position 16,084 of record CAAKHF010001654.1, on the reverse strand, counting down.
TGAGTTGTTGTGACCAACACGTCTCTTGCTTTGTGCTCAGACGCAAACAAAAGGCACAAGGTGCGTTCCGGCCCGTCGCATCGCCACAATCACGCGCATCCGGAAAATGGGCTTCCGCTGCGTCTGAAGTACATGTGGTTCGGTAACCACGGCGACGGGGTTCAATGCGAAGAGAAGCGCAGTCAAAAACTAGAACGAGGACTTCACCAACGGCAAAGACGGACGCCGTCCATGTTGGTGCTTTCACTTTATTTCGAGGGAGTAGTGACACGATATAATGATGTTGTTTTTGTGGGTCGTAAAATGTGCTAAGAGAACAACAGACATTTTCTTCCAAAATGAAGAGAGAGAAGCAATCCATTTCACATGAATGGAGTTTGATTGACACTGCGCTCGGAAGACACCCGCCACCCGTCGAGTGTCACTTCTCACAAGCATCCCAATGATTTCTCGGCATAAATTCACAAAGCTTAGCCGCTAACAATGGAAAAGCAACACACGAGCAACACATGCACGTTTGCCGTGTTTGCATCCGCCTACGCAACGCGCCGGGGTGCCAACTGGGCTTCTGGCAGCTCCTGAGTTTGTTTTAAAAATAATTTAAAAAATAATAATAAAATGCAGAGGGGGGAGGAGAGTTTGCCACAGTCTTCAACGCGTCGTATCACAGAAATTAAACCGTAACCTTGTTACTGTACAATCGACTAGAACCTGACGCATCCATTAATGATAACGGGCACTCCAGAAGGTGAACATTTTCACTTTGCTGAAGCAAACTTTGAACTTTTCAGCGACCGGTCGAAACGACCATGAGCTGCAAGGCGATTTTCCGTTGTGACATTTCAAGTTGAGATTGTGTCGACAACGTGCAAAAAATGGCTTCAGCGCCGGCCTCTGCAGCGACCTCCAGTAGGAGCCATGAATTATTTGTCAGCAGCCGTCTGTCTCTGGAGCGCTGCAGACGCCGTCATCGCATGCGAGCGCGCTTGAGATGGTCAAGCGGAAATTGTGTCGAATTGAAGGAAAAGAAACAGCAAAAACGGTGCAATTAGAGAGAAACACCGCAAATAATTGCCTAAAAGGGGGTTGGAATGGCCCATAATTGCCACACTATGGCGGCGAAGCACTATTTGTGTACAGCAGAAGCGCCTCGACTCGCTTCGTTTCGAAGATGTCACCAAATGGTGCCAAAGCAACTTTGTTTCTCCTGTGGCATGAACACAAAAAGGGTTGTTTTATTTTTAAAGCAAAAAGCAAAATTCCAGGAGAGGAAAGAACTCAGACAAAAGCTTGTTTTGAATAATGTCAGTGTCATTTTGCTTTTTCTACCAGCGGTCGTCTACTCACACAATTGGACAATTTCTACATAAAGGCCATCTTCCGGTCTTTTAATATCTCTTCCGTCATGACTGAGACGGGAATAATGTCAGGGAAACCTTGCACAAGTTCACTCATACCGCACCTGACCCTTGACACGCACGCCGAGCTGGCTGTATGAGCTGCAGCGCGTTATATCTCCCCTCAATAACGCTTGAGCTCGCATGAGAATTCAGAAGGCACACCTGTGCACACGCTCCTGCAAAGTGGGAAGCCCACAGCACACACTTGAGTTCTAAGACATGAGCTTTCACAACAGATATGAACAAACTGCAGTCATCCTTAGGTAGGTTTCATTTTTGATCTTCTCTCGCAGGAATTGATAAGGAAATCAAGATGACAAAAAACGATTATTTATTTTAAATCTTAGTCAACTAAAAAATAGTGAAAAAAAAAGAATATATTAAAATAAAAAAATTTAAAAAAACAATAATTGTTAGTGTACAGCCCTGGTGCTATTTAGTGCCCCTGGTGGCCAAGTTGCGCATACCAGGAGTTGCCGCAATGAAAAATACAAAAATCATGATGCACAACTTGTTTAATTCGTTACATTCGCTTTCATGATTGCCGTGTTTAATAAAGTACCATCTTGATGACGGTGGAGCGTTGCAAGCGTGGTCACGGAATTAAACTCGAGGCCCCGATGTATAATTGTCGTTTCATCTGTGCAAAAAACCGAAGCGTTCTGTCGAGTCTTTCTGCCAGCGGAATGGATGCTCATGCGGTCATTGAACGGGGCCATCATTGGCACCGGCCTGTCAAATAGGCATCAGCCTCGCCTTTCTTCTCATCCTGGAGCCATTTGCCAAGGATGCGGCGTGATCACAATCTTGAAACTGACAAGATGGAAAAATGCTCCCTTATCCGCACTCTTTCTTTTTCGCTGCTGGGCAATCAGCTTTTCTTTTTTTTTCGTGGTTCAAAACTTTTCCCAATAAGGATAAGGGTTTTTCTTTATTTCTTATTTTTTTGCAGCAAGTTGGCAGGTGCATGAGGGTCAGCGGCGGGCTGTAATTTGTCCGGCAGCGTCTCGTTCAACTGAGGTGCTCGCTGCGCGGCGAGTTGAAGTGGACATCCCGTCGAGTCGGGAGGAAGCAGAGAGGGCTCTGCGGCGACCACATGACCTCCCCGGCTCATTTATTATTCACGCGCGCAGTCAAAGTACTTTTGCGGATACATAAGAGGGGCGTGAGGGGGTCAAAGGTGCGAAGGGGCCGGCAGTGACGGGAAGTCACGTGCTGATCCACATGAATATTTCATGTCATTTCAGTCAGCAACTCTTAAAAGTCGAGCGTGCCGGTAGTCATGCGAGAGAGCAAGGAGGTCAAAATTTAAGAAGGGTGTGTGATTGCTGCTACCCATGAATGTTGAGTGCAGGTCCCAGCCGCTACTCATTAGCATGTACCCATGACAGACTTTTGCCCATATAAGGACAAGAGGATGCACAAAAGTAACTCATGGATAATAGCCAAGGAGATAGATGCTTCTTATTTGGGATTTGATGTGGTACACTTAGGGCGGTTAATCACTGTTATCGATCAATCAAGGATTGAAGGATTTTTCAATTAAATCACAAATTTGCGTACTGTCGTCGAACCATTTACTGCCACCACCGAACATACACATTCAAGGACATTTTTCAACCCAGTTTGTCTATGAAATTCAGGTTTGCAAAACCATGTCACGAATGAACAGACGCCTGCCGATGGCAGCATCGCATTGCATTAAATTTGAGGTCGGCACAGCTTTTGAGTTGAAGCTAACGATTGGGAGGCGACTCTCGGTTTGTCACATCAATTAGAAGGGAGCGAAATGCAAACGTATTTAGGTTATTTGCCACGGTCATGTGAAAAGTTGTTGCAATTTATAAAAACATTCCCCATAAACATTGCCCATATTGCCCAAGGTTTTGATCACAAGATGTTCTTTTCCATGGATGATGGCTGGCTAGGATAGGTAGATGTGCAACTATGTGCCCATTAAGGGGGGAAAAAAAAAAAAAGAGAGAAGAGACTGGCAACAAGACATAAACGGCCTTTGTATCCAACACAAACACGTTGCCACAGAAACGCAGAGCTAGGCAGCAATCTTCTTGCGGGGGGGAAAGAAAAATATCAGTAAATGATTTCTTGGCGTGTCAACAAGAGCCCAGACGGCTCGTTGAATTGTGGGATTTTGGCAGGCGCTTCGCTCGCTTTGCATTGGCGTGCGTAAACACGATAAACCTCAGAGAGCGACGGAAAATCAGGGCCGATGAAGCCGTGCGGATTAGCGGCTGTCACAGTCCATTGTTGCTCGGAGCAATGAAGACATAAGCAAATAATCCCAGAAAATATTCTCGTGGAATTATCATCTTTGCTCCCGACTTGTCCGCTCATGACGACATTTAGATGGAGGGCAGCTGCTCTCAACCCGTATTTGGTTGCTCCACTGAATCAACACACTCGCAGGCCACTTCATTCGGTGCACACGCAGCTTGCACACTCAATCGAGGTCCAATACCAGAGTTGTATCGACATGTATGAATATTTATAGCTCGAGGCATTGGACTCCGTGGTCTACAGCATAAACAGAAGGTAGCCAATCAAACACGCGCCCTGAATGACCAACAAGGAAGCGGGGCTAAATCAAACAAAATGTGTCTTATCGGCACGTCAACAAAGTTAACAGTTGGAGGTTTTTTTTGAAGAAAATGACAACAGTGGCCCCCTGCTATGCGTTGTGAAGTGAGTGGAGTTGACGGCGCACTGTACCGGTGACTCCATGTTATTGAGACAAATGCTGCGTGGGCAAGCGCCGGATTTGCACCTAATTTAAATCTGCATGCTCATTAAGGCGCGGCAAGCGGCTTGTTTTTCATCAGTTACAGCGAGCGACTAATGAGTACAGTGATGCATCACTCCGCGCGGCCACGAGACAACGAGGCGGCCTCTGGATGTTTTAATGATACTTCACTAATCCCGCCGCTTACGAGAATATTGGGAGGAACCACACACGCTGGAACACAAGATGGATGTTGTTGAGAGGAATCCCGCAAACAAAGTGAAAAGACTCCTCGGACGCAACGCTGCCAATTCACTTGCAAGTGACGACAGTCTTTGGAGAAAACTAAAAAGCTTCACTTCTACGAATAAGTGAAGAAATTGACAGTACAGATGATCTAAAAAGAAACAACACACAAACGACACGACGGTGCCGTGACAAGCGTTGACAGCAGACGCTGATTTACGACCATCAGAAACGAATTGCACTTGTTATGCGCGCGGCAATCCTGAACCACTTGTGGCCGCGCTGCAAAACATTCTAGCTAGCAATGGTAGGCTCTAAATAAATGGTTAAAATGGATACGTGACCTTGTGTTGGCAATTGTAGAGGTGCCATTGTGAGACGGTTGCATTCTTTTTTTGATAAGGTCAAAAAATCTTTGGACTTTCCCTGTCGTGTACAAATTCTTTCCTGCTGGCACGGCGAATTAACGCAAGCGGCTGTGGTCACATGAGACCGTGTCGAATTATTCTCTCTGGGAAGCTTCAAGGGGACATTTTACCGAGAATGTAATTGCGAGACTGTACCTGAATGCATCGACGTCTTATCCAGCAGTCTGGTGTTGGTCTCAGTTGGGGTGATCATCCTGGCGTGGGCTGTGAAGGGAGCATACAAGTCAGTGAGTGAGTGAGTGAGGGTCCATCAGTAACAATGTTTACATGGCCTCCATTAACCCGACAAGGATTGATCTCCTCTGCCGGCTTACATCGAGTGGCATCAGCAGGTGGGAATATCGCTGCTTGGTGCTCCGAAGGCCTACTAGCAGCTAACATCAACAGCTAGCTCAAGCTAGCTTCACCTCTCAAGTTAATTTATGGCGAGCGCAGTTATCACTTTAAAATAGATACTGTATTATTAGACAACTAAATTTTTGTCTCGAGGGCGAAAAGACATTCAAATTCATATGTAGCACACAAATTTGAACATTTGTAAGAATTTAAGCCATCTGGGCTTTACTGAAGCCTATGCTGTTCAAATGAAGCCAAAAACATCCGGACTAACGAGCTTGAGCGAGACGCTTCTTTCCTCGCGCACGTCGCTCATGTATGACAGCGCCTTCCTCTACTTTCATCGCCAGCACGAACCACATGAAAGCTCCTTCAAACGGAATTCCCTTTGCAAGCAGGCAGCATGTTGTAACGAGCCTTTGCCGGTGCACAAACTCGACGTGATTGGTTGGAAAGACAAGCCATGCTGGCATTCATCGTCTTTATTCCAGAGGGTTCTGCAGGAGCCAACATGAGGGATGCTTGTAATTAGTACATGAATGGAAAGGAATTACGTTAAGAATTTTGTGTGTGTGGGTGAAGATTGGAATTACTTTTTGTATTTCTTTTCCCCTCTGGAAACACCTTTCATCAGGCACACATTATCAGGTTGCCATCTAACTAGTCAAAATTAAGCTTCTTAATAAATACTTTAAACTCAGGCTGGGTGATGTGGTGTTAAAATAAAATCAGATTATCAGTTTTAGTCATTCTTTATTCTCTTTAAATCAAATCATGACATTATTCAAAACAAGACTGTTGTTTTTGGGTTTGTTTGGGTTTTTTTTTTTCCCCAAGAATGAAGGTGGGAGGAAGGCTGGCGTACCTGGAGACAACCCACGCCAAGCAAGCGGGCCACACAGGAAGCTGAGATTCAAACGCAAAATCTCAGAACTGTTGGGAAGACATGTTAACCACGAGACCAACCGTACTGCTGTGATATTTAATAATCAGTGATCTAAACAGTATTAATTCAGACAGCATTAAAGGGTGTGTTGAAAGTCTGGACACAATTGATGGCAATGTGGAGTTACGGCATCAAGCCTACTTTAATGCAGCCGTCGTGCATTGACCTTTGGAGGGATATCTATCTAAGGATATGAAATGTGACATTTGAATACAATGTCATTTCGTAAAAACATTTACAAAGTGTACGTACTTTAAGGACACCCTGGATGTCAATTTTCAGGCTGGACCCACTGGCTGGTCAATGAAACCTGGCTGAAAAAAAACACAATTCCAAGTATAAGTTACTTTCATCAAAACCAAAGAACATCTCTCTTGGCTAAAAAAAAAAAAAAATCCATTTTACACATAGAGGACAAAGTCGCCATTTTATCCACGTAGTACAGCAATTAACTAGCATACAGAGCAATTTGTGACGCTTCACATCGAACTCGTGAGCTGAGATAACTACTAGATAAATACCAACGTTTTGTTAAATAAGGTACACTCAAATTTACCTTATTTTGACTCGACTGCTTTGGAACCAGGTAACCGCAAAGTAAAATAAAAACAACAATGGCGGTCGTACCGGCAAACGAAGCGAAGGGGTGGAGCACGGCTGCCACTAATGAGACCGGCCGCGCGGTGCATTATGGGATATGTAGTACTAGCACTTCGAGGGAGAGCATTTGCTGTAGTGGTATTATTTTAGAAACTGGAACCAAAACAACCACATAAAATAAAACAAATTGCTATGTTCATTCAAAATAACACAAAAATATATATGACATATATTTGAATTAATATAACAATGAATTATGTTGTTTTTGTGATGGTCTTACTGGAGATGAATCCAATTTGTACTTGCTTGACTTCAGATTCTCCTGTAACCCGTGTCGGCAAGCGTCATAGAAAACAGATGGAGATCTAAAAAAAATGAGAATACAAATGATAGAGGAAATCATTTGATAGAGGAACCAAATGACTTCTAAGAAACGTTAAATCTGTTTCTGATTTGACTCATTTATAGTAACATGTGACACAATTAAAGAAAGTACCCATGATGGCTTGTAATCTTTGACAATTTAATGACCGTTTAAGCCACGTTGTTCTTTTAATATTGCTCTGAAATGTCGACAATACGGATGATATGGGAACACGTCTTTAATTTTTAGGGCGTAATTTGGCACATTCATTATAAACATGGGGTAGGATGGCACAAGTTTATGTATTTCTTCCGACTCTCTTCGAATATGTAAAACCGTTAAACATCTTTGTTCTTCCAATTTTTATTTTCTTGTAATGTGTATATATGTCCAATCAATCAATCGATTAATCAAAAAACACGCCAGTCCAGGCATTGAGATTAAATATGTGAAAAAGCGAGTATGGGTTTTAGTCAGCAGATGGACATTTTTAATTCAACACCCAGGGAACGTTTTGCATAAAAACGCCTTCTGCTTCTGGAGTTATTTTTCTTTTTGTAGCCGAGCCAAATTAAAAGCCGAACGATGCCCAGTGGAGTTCCCAAAGGCTTTTGAATGTGGACATCTTCTGAAGCTCTCCTTCAGAGAGCCTGTTTTTTTTATTTTACAGGATCCTTACTGTAATGCCCTTGTGTGTGGGAAAGGAGAGCCATTGTTTCCGATGACCTTTTCAACAATTTATTCAACATTGGGAGAGCAATAATACACAAAAAATGTAATGAGCACACTCATCTAAAAGCTGCTCTCAGCCACCGCTCCCACCCAGACATCTCAAACGCACCACAACAGGCCCCACCTCTTAAAGGCATGTACATAGTACACAGTATTTTCTGTGCAGTTTTTGCTTGCAATTGATTTGATCAAATGAGTTTTGGAAGTTTGTTTGAACAAGTTCAAATGTTTCACAGAGTGAAGGTGGATCGGGTCCCCATGAGAAACGAGGGCTCATCATTTTCCCTCCCCAACTGTGAGAACAACCTTGTTAGCGGCTATTGAGCTGACTGCTGATCGATAAGCAGATGAGCCTGAGTGAACACAACAATGACAGGTGTTCGTGTACAAACAATCATCGGAAATCATTGACTGCAAGCATTCACTTCATTGCAGGCATTTAAGCGACACCAGTGCTCTCGCGCAGCTGGACGTGAAGCTTGTGATGAGATGTTTGAGTCATGTTTATTTGCCTGTAGTGATATCATATGTATACATAATTGCTATACATCTATTTGACGGGTGTCCAACGACCCTGGCGATAACGAAAACAGCATTTTGGCAAGTTCAGCCTCAAACCATCATGTCACGAGCCCAAAGTAGGTTAGCCTCAATAGCTCTAAAACTAAACAACAAGTTAATATCCACCATTTTAAATCCATAATAATACAATAAGATTGTGTGTCACATTCGTCACTAAAGTAGAAACAGGATCTAATCAATTTATCTCCTCAAATAGTAAGCAAAGTCACAGCCAAGCGTGGCTATTTCAAAAATTCAACAACAAAGAAATGGCCTCACAGTTGGGGTTTCCTGAATATTACTTTAAAGGTGAAGAGTAATAAAAGCTATAAGAGATATCAGGAAGGATGCCCGCAGGAAGCTTTATCAAAGCCTCCCAAGTCAGCCATAAGTAACATCACCCAATCTCCACTCCAAGCGCAAGAACAAAAAAACCCACAAAAGATGACACTTCCGTTAAAGGGCAACAGATTAGAAGATTTGAGATTGCCGAGTGACGTGCCAATGATCTAGACGGTTTCATGTTGAGAATGTCAACAGCCTGAAGTCAAAATTAAATTTTACTCTGTGGATAGCTCGGCGCAAAAATTCTCCCGATATGTTGCTGACATTTTTAATTATCCAATTTAGGTAACATTTAAATTTTTTATGTGTAGTACGTTTTAAGTCAATCTTTTTTTTTTTCTTCTTTCTGGGTTTAAATGGAGCGTAAATGTTTGAACAGTGGCTTAGAAAGATAAGGTTACCTTCTTAACTTCCCGAGCGATACGGAAGCACGCATGGACAATTCGGATTGGGAGCTGCGACTCAATACTTTTGTCGGCACGTGTAGAGACTGCAGGCGCGCTCCCGCCCGCTGCCTCCATGACATGAAAGCAAATTTATACAGCTGCATACTAAAAGCCCTGGCGTGGATTCTGCATGCTGCGGCAGTGTTAAAAAATGCAAACCCCATCAAAGGGACTCCTGCCTCTTCTTGAGCCTCCATGCAAAATCTGATGAAAAGCTCCAGCTATTTTTAGAAGCTTGTTCCTCAACATGCTTCTCTCGGAGCGCAACTTTTGGGGGCATTCGTGTTGTGTCAGCGGCGCTCTAGTTAGCCAGGGGATCACCTGTGTTAACTTGCGAGGCTTATCGTGAGACATTGACTGCGTATATTCGTGAATTCACAAAATCATCTTCCATTTGTATCATCTGTTCCCTTGATTTGTCATCAGTTTTCCTACCGCGGCCACGTCCGTGGAGCTAGGCTACAGTCCCGTGGTTACATTTCTGAATAATGTGTGCAACTGTAGTCACAGGAAGCTCAAGCTGCTTAGAGGGTCTAAAACGATCTCCATCTTTAATTTGCTCGTCTATAATTTTTGTTCTCATCTCTGGAGACAATGCTCTCCTTCGCTTCCTCTGGTCCGTGTTTATTGTGGTGCACACGATGTCCCCCTTTAACTCAGCGGACTGACTGATTAACAGCTTAAAAAGACCAGTTCAGCGAGAAAGAGTCTTTTCTCGGGGTTCCATCATTTCAATCTTTCAATAATTATATTCTCTAAACATCTGACAACGTAACTCCCACATTCCAAATGTTGACATTTGGTGATTTTTATTATTTATTTTTATTTTTTTTGCAGAAAATGAAAACGCACGCTCCCTCGCTCACACAGAATTAATTCCCTTTTCTCATCATGCCAAGTTTCCTGGCAAAGTGAAAGCGCATTTGGAAGAGAATAAAAGCGGATCCATTCTTTTTTTTTTGGCTAGGGGT
>CAAKHF010001652.1:139234-151127 GCA_901007745.1 Hippocampus kuda | reverse complement strand
GGGGGGGGGGGGGGGTGAAGGAAAAAAATATCAAAATCAAACATTCTACGAAAATGTTGTTGATAAAGGCAAATGTTCTGTCCTCAAAAGACTCTCACAACCCTTTGGATATGTAGCCGGAATACTCGTGGCGAGATTCCTGAATGTCACGGTGGTAAATTTACAAATAAGAGCAAAGCAAAGAAAAATAAAAAAATCTTTTTGGGGGAGTATAGCGAGTAGGGTCGTGGGGTAGAAACTTTCGATGGAAATTAATGGGAATACAGTGGAGCACGCTACTTCAACTGCCGTGAATAATGGTTGCTCATTATAAGTGCCATGAAAAATTAAAAAGAAAAAATCCCTGAAAAAACAAATAAATAAGTGGGGGAAAAGAAAAAGAATAGTGGTTTCTACAAATAAAAATAAAAATCTGCCAATATGTGAACATGCGTGGGCCCACCGTAAAGACGGAATTTAAAATATTGTTTGGCTCTTTATATGGAACTGAAACATAATTTAGGGAAATATGTCCTAATCAGATTTCAGGTAAGTGTCGTGTGCCTTGATTTACAAGCACACCAATTTAGTTTTTCAAGTTCTCGCTTGTTCTGATTATGTATTTATATTTTTGCTTTGTGGTCAAAATTTGAGGTACGAGTGATATCCGCGTGACAAAATAATTGAATGTGATACCCTCGATTCCGAGTTAATTCACAGAAATTTACATTCATTCGGAAAAAATTTCAAAGAGTAAGTGACGTCCACCAACGCGTTTGAGATGCCAACAGTTGTCACAAGACGGCAGCAGAGCACTTTTCTATTAGACAAGGCTATGGCTTGACTCAACAAAGCTCCTCCCCTCTGTTCAACATTGCTGCCTGGCATCAAGACACTGCCAGATGGCATTAGACAATATTTATAATAAACTTGATAGGTTCCACTCAAAAAACAAAACAAAACAAAAACCGATGAGTTGGTGATTCACTGCATTTCCAAAATTTCTGAGCTTAACTTTGCATGGAAATGAATTGAACACTTCCACACCATTGTAACCCTAATAAAGAGTGATCAAAAATGGGAATTAAAACAAGGATATAATTGCTAGAGAGGAGGCGGCGTCTCCGAGCGGGGTTAAGATTTGTAGTTTGAGGTAAGCCAGGTGAGGCCCTCATACAGTCCGTCCCCTGATGTGGCGCAAGAGGGCTGCACGTACCAGTTGCGGTCCCGGATACGTGTCAGGCCCAGCTTCTCCTGGATCTCGTGGGGCTTCATGGCGTCGGTCAGGTCTTGCTTGTTGGCGAAGATCAAGATGATGGCATCGCGCATCTCCCGGTCGTTGATGATGCGGTGGAGCTCCTGGCGGGCCTCGTCGATGCGGTCCCGGTCAGCGCAGTCTACTACGAAGATCAGGCCCTGCGTGCCCGTGTAGTAGTGTCGCCAAAGTGGACGGATCTTATCCTGGCCGCCAACATCCCACACATTGAACTTGACGTTCTTGTAGGTGACCGTCTCCACGTTGAAGCCCACCGTGGGGATGGTGGTGACAGACTGTCCCAGCTTCAACTTGTACAGGATGGTTGTCTTGCCCGCCGCGTCAAGTCCAAGCATCAGTATTCTCATCTCCTTGTTGCCAAAGATCTTTGACAGCATTTTCCCCATCTTGTTTATTGTGCATAAATACTTTTATTATGGTGTTTAAAAAAAAAAGGAGAAAAAAAAAGCTCGGACGCAACAGTGTGGTGATGTGACCTGAGTGGGTGGGTGTATAGCCCTTGAGGGAAACAGAGAGGATGCTTCAGTCTAACCTGTGCCCTTCAGAATCCACATTTCCATGGACGTCTTCTTCCACGGAGGCAGGCCCGGTCCAAAGCACGGGCTTCTCACTTCCTCCTTGGCCGCCGACCGTCTACACTTGCCCCGGGGCCTGTCGATGAAATTTACTGCCACGGTAGCGCGGCAGCTGCTGGTAATTCCCCGAAAAACGGCTTCAGAATCCCCCTCGTTCTGCTACAGCGGGACATGAAGCGGAACAAGGGCCGAAAATGTCATTAATTCATCCGACTTTCTTCTGTCTTTTCCCCGCCTGTGTGTGACACAAGAGCAGGGAGGGGTGTAAGGCGGAGGAGGACAACTTTGAAGCTGAAAAGAAAAAGATCCGTCGCTTTCGACGTACCAAAGTCGGGTGAAAAGGACTCACCTTTGCGGCTAACGTCCTCCCCGCGATCCCCCGGGCCGTTTCTCCCCCCGCTCTTTCGCTTCACTTAAACCCTCTCGCTAGCTCCCCGCCTTCGGCCCCGCGGTGCTGTGTGTTACCGGAAAAGGTGCGGACCCACATCGGGCGCCACTTCCTCTATAACGTTCACACGAGCTTACGACTGTGCCGCCTTCAAGTGCTCGTCAAAAGCTCGGATATCTCAATAGTTCAAGCGCAAAAGGCGTGCACACCAGTGTGTCAGGTCTTTATAAATATAGATTTTTTGTTATTTTGGTTAGTTAGTCACAGCCCTTGAGGATGTAGCGATATTTATTGTGTACTTAATGTGGCTTTGCATTTTCACAGGCTCAAGATTTTTAGCCATATTTCTAAAAACCAAATTTCTTTCAACGTTGGAGTCGTTACCCAAAGAATCGATACTTCTCCCGACAAATGATCAAATTACACCTGTTTACATTGCACTCCTCGATTTTTAAACCTGTTTAAAAACCAGTATGCCCAATGAGAGCACTTAAATGTTCCTATTTGCGGGTGTTTACAAACACACCTCACGCCATTTCGCATGCGCGCTCCAACCCGCCTGATTGGCTCCGTCGGCGCCATTTGAGCATTATTTGTGTCCAAAAATGTCACGTTTATAAAACAGATTGCACATATTTAGTCACATGTTGAGTCATTCATGTCTATCTTACGGTCGGAAACATTCCCTCTCGGGATGAAGTACGCTGCCTACTTTTTAGTTCTTTTTGAACTTTGCCCTTTTCATTCAAAGCAATTGCGTACGTTAGTGACGTTAACGTTGCGTGTGGGAGCCGGGCGGGGGAATGTTTCGTCACATGATATAAAAAAAACAGAAAGGCAAGGTCAGAAGCGCCCACTGCATCTACAAATTTAATTCAAACTTATTTTCAACAATCTATTCTCTTAATTTTTGTTTCTCTATTTCTCTTGGTAATTTCTTTTCAGTACTGAGATTGTTTCCGAACTTTTCTTGATTATAGTGCTCCATTTAAGAACAGTATTGAATAAACAAAAGTTTATTCCGAATCATTTTGGGCGTATTTTTCATGAAAAATAATAATTGTCAAAAAATAAAAACATTTTGTAAAAATATTTATTGTGGCGGCGGCCCGGTAGTCCAGTGGTTAGCACGTCGACTTCACAGTGCAGAGGTACCGGGTTCGATTCCAGCTCCGGCCTCCCTGTGTGGAGTTTGCATGTTCTCCCCGGGCCTGCGTGGGTTTTCTCCGGGTGCTCCGGTTTCCTCCCACATTCCTAAAACATGCATGGCAGGCGGATTAAACACTCTAAATTGTCCCTAGGTGTGAGTGTGAGCGTGCATGGTTGTTTGTCTCTGTGTGCCCTGCGATTGGCTGGCAACCAATTCAGGGTGTCCCCCGCCTACTGCCTGATGACAGCTGGGATAGGCTCCAGCACCCCCCGCGACCCTAGTGAGGATAAAGCGGTTCGGAAGATGAATGAATGAATGAATTTATTGTGGCCTGTTGGTGTATTCTACTCATCGTCCAATATTACCTTAAAAAAAATAAACAACGTACAGCTGATTTTTTTTTTCCAAATATCTACCGGAAGTGGCGTGCTTGCAACGAATCTCTAGGAACTACTTCCGCTTCTCTCAAGCTTTCAAAACACTTTCATGAAACCACAAGATGGCGCCAAACGTGCACTTTTATATTACCCAAGGTCTACCACGACTACAGTACTTTCAAAGTACAGTATTTCACTATTAATCATCACACATACATTCATAGGTACATTCATGAACACAGTAGAAAAACTGTTAGAAACTGTTGGTTGGATGCGAACATCCTTATAAGAGAGCTGAACATTTATGAAAATCCTCACATTAAAAGCGCGAGCAAACTGCGATGGGATAATTATTTTAGTAATCATACCTTTTGTGACATTTTGTGCTGTGATTTTTTTCTGATCAAAAATGTGTGTCTCGGCTCAGGTTGTAACTGTGTGCGTGTGCCCGTGCACGCAAGCATACTCACCGACTTAGCTCCTGACGTCACTTGATAAGCCACAGCCCTTAAAGGCCCACATCCAACTGCTTCATATCTGCCAATTGTTAGGATTTAGTTAGCAGAGGCTATGTGGTTGTTTTAAATACTGTACTATTTTAATTTGAACATGGAAAATTGGTTTGATAAACTTCAGGTCATATTTTGTCATGTAGCATGAATAAAAACAAAAAGCACACCTTATTTTCCCCCCACCCTCTAAACTTTATTGAATGAAATATAGACACGTTTGTATAGCCGTACTATTAACAGCTTGGAAAATACAAAAAGACTGTTAAAATCATGCTTTTGTGAATATCATCAAGAATGAAGCATATATGTTGTTATAACAAGAGGCTTTGTCAGTACATACAAGTGTATACACAGCATCTGTACAAGTGTTAACAAGCTCACAGTGAAGTTAAAGCTGACAGAGGACGAAAATGACTTTTTGGGGAACATTTATGTACAAAAAAAGGCCGAGGCTTGATGAATGTGTTTTCTCATTTTGACCAAACGCTTGCTGGTGTCAGCCATTGATTCAACTAAAGCAAATGTATTGAACAATAAATGTTTTCAGCAACCTCCAGACTGTGGTGGTCAAAAGTAGCTGGCATTCATAAATTAATGCACTATCGTTAACCCCAAACATGTTTGGGGTTTTTTTCTACGACATGATGATGTGAGACTGGTATAATAGCATTTTATTGTGTTACGACAAAAAGAAAACAAGTGTAAAAGGTTCTTTCACAGTAAATTAGGAAGCATGTGTTTTTGTATCTACATGAAACATGAAGGGATTTACTCCAAATTGCTGTTTTTTTTTAACCTATCTGACAATATCACAGTTTGTACCATGGCTGCTACAAAATACTTGAAACCCATTCCCTCCTTGCCTTATGCAACAATTAGCTTTGGTAATGACTTGTTGCATCTGGCATTTTTAAAAATAATCTGAAACATAAATGTGATGAAAAAAACAAAACAAATTGGGCTCAACATGAAAAAATAAAGGGTGACTGGAACAATACTCACGATATAAATACAATATACAATCGGTTTACCTTTTGAGATTCTCTCACGCCTTCACACCATTAGAAACACAAACACAGACACAGGTAAACACTCGTCCATTCGCTTGCCTCACAGTGGAGACAGACAGGGGCCCGTTTGGGGGTGGGGGGCAGCACGGCTAGATACAGGGGGGCTGGAGGGGGTGGATGCGTGGTGGACAGGAAGCTCGGTGACTCAAGTCTCTCTCAGGGCGGGAAGGGGCGGAGCCTATTCCCAGCGTGTCAATAGGTCGTCGTTACCAAACATCCCGTTTCTTCCTTGTATCGCTCTCCTTCTGGTTTCCTGGGCAACGGTGCTGCGCCTTCATCTGGGGTGGGTAGCAAGAAGAGATGTTAGGGACATTTTTGGTTGACCCTCGTTTTGTTGCAGAGATGCAAGTAAACTATAACGAATGGCAAAGTACGTACCTTGCAAGCTTTTGAAAGGTCAAACTTTAAAACAATTTAAAATGTCTCAAAAACTTGATGTGCTACAAAAAGATTTTTTTTAAAAAAAATCAGCATTAAAAATATATTGGGAGACACATGAATCCAAAAACGGAGCTCTAAAATGTTCATCCCTGATTGTCACTTACAGCTACACCTACACCTCGCCTTCAATCAACTACAGTACAATAACAGTAGACATTGAAAACTAAAAAAAAAGGCCTCTCGTTAAAAAAAACAAAAAAAATAAAAAACCTGGGCCCTTTGTTCGGCATATCAAAGCTAGAATTTACTAAGCGAGATGTGCGTATGCACTTTAATGGAAGAAAGTACAGACTCAAAGAGTCTGCGATGGAGTGGAGCAAGGCTGATAAAAAGGGAAGGGGAGGCAGCGAGGAGGGGAGGGGGGGTCATAATCAGTCTTTCAGCACAAGTTCATCTCCCCCCCTCACACACCACTTCCTTTTAAGACGCCGGCCGACAAAGGGGTCAATAACAGCATTCCTACTTTGATATCAAAGGTTCTTTGGTAACTCAGTGAACAAAAAAGCTTCTTCATCTGTCCAGAGGACCCCCCCCCCACACCCCTCACTCCAACTTCTCTCATAAAAGTAGAGCCCATTGATGTTTATAAAATAGATCTCAAAACACACATGAGAAACTCGTTTGATCGGTGAACGAAGGAAGTTTGAATTCTGCGGCCCATCTCACCTGCTCACGACGCCGGTGTGATCTCTGCGGACGCCGGCTGGATCTCCTTCACTGCCTCTTCGATCACCTCCATCACCTGCGCCATCACCTCGGCGCACTTTGACGGCGTTCTCTCCTCCGCCGGGTGACTTTCCGATTGCTCGCACGCGGGCCGGTCTCCTTTGCCGTCCACGGGGCCGTTGCTGCCGAATTCCTCCACCGCCTCCTCTTGGATGGACTCCTCCTCAACCATCTGCGCGGTCTGCAGGACCACCTGGACGGCCATGTGGATCTCCTTCTCCTCCGGTTGTGGTTTCTCTTCCTCCGTCTCTTCCTTCACAGCCTCCAGTTTGTCGTCCGTCTGACTCTCGTCGATGATCTCCACGACCTCTTCCTCAATGACAAATTCTTCACTTGCGGTTACCTCCACGGCTTTCTTCAAGCCTCCCTCGGATTTCTCGTCTTCCGCCGCAGACCCATCGAGGATCTCCGCCACCTCGATCGGAACGGTTTCGCATTGCGTGGCGACAAAAAGAGGCTTCACTGCAGTTTTTTCTTTGGTAAGAGGGATAGGGGTGTCGGTGATCACGGGGCGCTCCGCCGAGATCTCGATCTCCTCTTCCGTGGTCATCACTGCCTGGGCCGGGGTTGCGGTGTATGTTGTGGGGGTCTCTGGGGTTTTGGGCTGCTCTAAAACTTTACCCACCGCATCCTGTACGACAGCCTGTGCAATGATCATGCTCTGGGCCTCAATTTGACCGCACTCCGCATTATCGCCACTGGTTTCGATGGCATCCTCTGGCTCAGACACGTTGGAGGTTGTTACTTGGTCCGCACAGGGCGAGCTGACGAGGACAACGGATTGTGTGATGACGCAAACCTGCTCACTTGGTGCTGCGATTTCACAGGAAAGTTCTTCTTCCCTGATGGTTTTCACACTTGGCTCGATGTCTTCTCCGTTCTGTAAAAACACGGGGACCTCCACCGTTGGCGTAACGGAATCGATTGGCGCGTCGTTTGCCACATCGACGGCGGTCTCCGCAACTTGCGGCGTCAGCAAAGTGTTGACGATTCCGACAGCAGCGGGCTCGGGTTCGCGGCTCTCCTCGGCAGTTTGGACGTCCAATGCTTCAATCTGCGAATTTACGGTGGGCTCGATCTCAACGTCCTTCACTTGTTGAACTTGGGCGCTCAACAGGGCATCTTCTGTCACAACGGCCTCGTCCATTTTTAACGACTCGTCTTCGACTAAAACCTCGGTGCTTAGAGCGTCGGTGATCACAGAAACACATTCTGTGATCGGAGCCGCAGGGTTCTCGAAAGCGACTTTAGCAATCTCCTTGGTCTCCAGGCCAGTGCAGATGGCCATGGCCTCCGTCTGGACATGTGGCTCCAGTAGCCGGAGAGACTTGGAATCAGCGTGCTGCAAAGGTGGTTCACATTCTTCTGAAGCAATCATAACTGGTGCATCTTCACAGATCGCAGATGTCATGGGTGGAACTTCACTTATTTTGGCCTGAATGGCTGCCACACACTCCTGTGCGTTCTCATCCGTAGGTCCCTCGGGATCACTGGTGGTGGTTTCTGAAGGAGGAGCTTGAGCAATTTCAGCGACGGATAATTTCCGTCCCACGTGTTTTGGGGGCAGATCGTCGTCTTCCGCATTGTCCGTGTCGACGGATTTGGGCGTAGCGATATTCTCTGCTTCTTCGGTGATGTCGCTCAGCTGATCATGCTGGTCATCGCCCTGCTCCACCATGGCTGCAATCCACGATGGGGATCTCTCTTCAGAAGACGCTTGAGCTACGCTCGCGGTTTCCTCCGCCGGTTGTTCCTGGGCAACCTCGTTTTGTGCGTCATATTCTGATAGAGGAACCACAGCCGGGGTGTCGGAGTCCTCCTCGCTCTCGGTGGAGGCTTGTTTTTCAGCCTTTTTCTTCCTGAGACCAGGGAAGAACTTTCTCAGGGAGAAAGACGACTCATCTTTCGGTGCTTCACTTTCTGGCTGGACCTGTTCGGCGGTTTCCTCTGTCTTCTCTTCAGTTTTAGCCTTACTCTTTGGCATCACCATGCGTTTGAGAGTGTCCCAGGCGGACTCTCTCTCAGGTGGGCTCGTCAGAGGTTCTGGGGAGGAAGCGCCTTCGTCTTCTCCTTCAACGCTTTGAGATTTCACCACAGCTGCCTCAGTCTTGTCCTCTTGCTTCCCATCTTCGGCAGTCGGCGCAGGATTCTCCTCTTCAATCTTGGTTTCCTCATCGTCGGAATCAGAAGTCTTCCTGGTCCTCTTTTTAGGTCCTCCCATACACATCAGGGCTTCCCAGGAGACCGAAGTGTCCATTTTCTTTTTGGGCTCCTCTGTGCTGCTTACCAGTTTCTCTTTGGTGTTTTCGGTCTTATTCTCGTCCTCAGAGGGTTTGTCCTCTTTAGCTTCCTCCTCTACATCCTTATCTGCTAACGGAGCGCTTTCAGAAGAAGACAAGGTTGCCGACTTTGCTGTTTTCTCACCTGTGACCTCGTCATCGCTCTCCGAAGGTCTTTTCACACGCTTCTTGGGTGTCACTAGTTTCTTGAAAGAAGACCAGGCGACGATTCCTTCCTTCTTCTTCTCTCCATCAGAGACAACTTCACCTTCGGCTTCCTGTGTGGAATCGGACTGGGCCCCCTCCACTTCAACGGCATGCTCTCCAGATTTCTCCGGGGATGACGGTCCGCTCTCAGTTTTTGCCGCTTCCGTGGACTCGGTAGAGGATTGAAGTTCCGCTGCTTGCTCCCCAGACTCTGTCAATTTCAACTCAGTATCTTTCTTGTTCTTCTTGCTCTTAGTGGAGAGTTTCTTTAAGCCAGCGCCAGTGAAAAGCTTTTTGAGGGGACTTCCTTGGGGTTTCACCTTCTCTTGTGAAGCTGCGAGTTCAGAATCGGAAGTTACCTCTGCTGGAGCTTTCTCTTCTTCTGCTTTTTCCTCTTCTGGCTTCGTCTCATCAGAAGCAGCAGTAGGGCTGTCGGTGATGACCTCAGACTCCGAGCTCGGCTCAGGTTTATCCTCTTGAGGTGATGCTGGGGTCTCCTCTTCGGCTTTTTCTTTCTCCTCAGTTATCAGTCCCTCCTCCTTGGTTTCTTGCACTGCCTCTGGCTTTTGGTGCGCCTCCTCAAATTGGTCCTCGCCAACTGCCTCCTTGTCTTCCTCCTCTTTAGTTCTCTTAATGCTGGATTTCTTTCGCAGGTTAGAGAAGAGACTGGTACTAAATAGCTTCCTGAAGGGGGACAACGCAGCCTCCTGGGGTGGTGGACTGACCTCGCCCTCCTTCTCGGCTCCTTCCTCTATGACTGCTTCATCTGAGGGTTCAGCAGCATCTGCAGGACCCTCTGGGGTCTCGGCGTTGTTGGCGTCTTTCGTGATTTCAGCCTCAGTGTCGGGCGCCTCTTTCTCTTCAGCGGTGCCGTTCTCTCCCGCGTTGGCGGCCTCAACCTTTGCAGGTTCATCGCTTCCATTGACCAACTCTCCGTCCTTGTCTTTCACCGTCAACAGCTTCACCGGCTCTTTCTCCTCGCTCTTGTCCTTCTTCAGGGTGAACTTAAAGCCCACGAAGCGGAAGATCTTCTTGAAGCCCACTTCGCCCGTCTCGTCGGGCTTCTCCTCTGCGGCCTTCTCCTCAACGGGAGCTATGTCGTTGCTCTCGGGAGATTCCTTCTCCGCTTTGTCACCATTCACCTGAGGAGCCTGCTCGTCTGCGATGGTGTCCATGGTCTCTGAGGTGTCCTCCTTCTGAGCCACAGAGACACCATCAGGCTGGCCAACTGGAATGAGGAGGAGGAGTAACACAAACATTGCACTTTGTTAAACTGATCAATATTAGATTTCATATAAACTAATTTATATACCACTAATTTATTTAATACTCATTTTGCTTCAGCACTCCCAGCTTTCAAAACAGTCGCCTGATACTCTGGGACACACAAAGGTCTAATTTATAGGTATCACATTACCCGATTACATACATTCACACCACCTTTAAAGAAACACTGTGGGAACTAACGTGGTCTTTTTTGAGCAAAGCAGCTCAAATTTCAATTTAAATTGCAATTCCAAACAAACCAAACGTGGAAAAAAAGCAAGCGAATTCCAACCTACTGTTCTGTGGTGCTACTTTAAAAAAACACCTGTGGTCTTGTCCCACACACACAAAAAAAATGTAGAAATGTGCCCACAATCTAAATTAAAGCCTCACAGCATTTTTCGGATACTTTAGTGTTGGACAACAATGTACTTTGAGGTTTCTAGGGAATGATGCAAAAAAAAAAACAACAACATTTTGTTCGGTTTTTTGTGAGAACATGCCTAGATGCCATGTATGGTTTTAACCCAGCAAGGAATGCATGCCTATGTTATTCCAGGTTGTCCTAAAAAGAGTCTCGCTTGGCTCAGCTCAGCTAAATTGCATTTTACATTTCCAAAACCAAACAATGAAGAGGGCTTACACCCACCCTTTTTGAATTAAGTCCCCTTGACCCACATTCCAACACAGCGGCATGGAAGGGGACTCGCCTCCTTCAAGGCACAACACAATAGCCATCTAACCCTTGCTGTGGCCTGTGAAAACAAGAGTAAAGGAGGGGGGGGGTGGGCAGTGGCCGTTGTGGTGGTGGTGGTCACAAACTTTGCCAAGATTCAACGTATTTACAAAATAAAGTGACGCCCAGGCGGCGTTGTGCCATCGGCGTGGACTTGGGGGTCCCCTCTCGAGTGGGTGTCGTTTCAAAATGTGTTCATCGGCAAACACGCAAACTCAACTTGCCGCCTCCCCTTAAGTAAAGTTGTAAAGTCCAGGTCAGGCTTTGCCGGATGAGGCCATGTGTATCTACATGGATCATAAAACCAGGAACCATGTGGATTTAACACACTGCTGGCATCTCGCCAGTCTTTTTGAGCTCTTTTTTTTTTTTAACAGGCACACATACAACAAACACCCTTGGACTGATTTGATTTAGGGAAAAGGGGGGGGGCTGTCGTGCATGCTTTAAATAACGACTGAACCACAAAGAAGGCTTGTGGGGTGAGGCTGCAGGGGGTTGAGAAGGTGGATGGACGGGTTCTTTTTCTTTTGCAGGAGGCAGGTGGCGGGTGGCGATACCCTGAAGACCCTCAACTCCGAACTTATTTCAGTGCTGTTGGCATCCAGTGAAAAGCATGCCGCGTTTTGTGATGAAATAAACTTGGTATATCGTGGTTGCACAACTTGGGGAAACAGTCACAATTGCACCGCAGCTCCCAAATTGAATACGGTTGTAACTCTACTCCGCTCCTGATGAGATAACAGAGGGAAGCTGACACTTGTTTATCAACTTCACCCAAATGTATGCAAATCCGTCTTTAGGATGCCTCGTCTGGTGCGGCAGCAGCTATGCAAACAAAAGAAGTCAGTTAAGCAGAAAAAAGGAGGCCAACTCGGGCTCTCACCCCCCCCCCCCCCCCCCCCAAAACG
>CAAKHF010001652.1:79629-134862 GCA_901007745.1 Hippocampus kuda | reverse complement strand
AATTAACATATATAAAAAAAAATTGCCCCACGTGGGCCTTTGCGCTTGAGCAGAGCGCACACACACACACACACACAAAACAGGCTCCCACCCCCTTGTCTAAGAAGTGTCTCGCACACACTTATTGATTGATTGATTGATTGATTTTCATGCAGCCTGTCTATGGCAGAGATTTCCACCGATCATGGTTGTGTCTGGAACACATCCCTTTGCGATAAACGGACGTGAGCGCTACTCTCTTTCATTCAAGCCTCCAGTCGGGCCCCCTCCTCTCGTTTGCGTGTGCCCAAGAATGTCGGGCAGGAAGTACAATCATCTTTTGACATCACAGATTGCGCTTCCTGTCGCACATTTCCTCGGTTTCTACTCGACTCTGGACACGATTTACACATCCGCGCACGTTTTCTCAATAGCGCGTGACGTTTTTTGGTCAGATAGAATCTGTACTGAAGTTGCGCCATCGCACTTTGTCCATTGTCGACTAGTGTCTGTGTACATGCATGTGCCTTTAAGAGGCGGAGCCTGATGGGGAGGCATGTGATGTTGGTGATTCTGGCTATTGTGATCTTAGAAATCATCTATCCTGCGTCACGCGACAGGAATAAGAGTCCGGTTCTTTCAAGGAGTATATATTTAGTCAGGCTTGCCATCTGTTGCCTCAACTTTTTCACCGCATTCCAGATATTTTTTTGCATAAGCAATTTGGACAGTTGTTCCTTGGCATATGTTGTCTTCTACAGTTGTTGGGATTTTTTTTGAAGTGGGTGGAGAAGACCCAGCAGTCTGTCCAGACTTATAAAGTATTTAGATTTTTTTGGGGGGGTGTTAGATTTTTTTTTGGGGGGAGAGGTTACCCACTTTGATAAACAAGATGTTTTTGTGCACTTTGTCATGATCCGGTACATTTTTTTGCCAGCGTTTTAAAGCGGACGGTGTATGCTCATATTTCGGATAAATTAGCAAAAATTTTAAGGTTTCACTGAAACTTCTGAAACATTCAAACAGGGTTTCACCCGATTTTGTATCATCGGACGACCCTCCTTTGTACCTTCAGGCACAAAACAAGCCGTTTAACCCCGAGTATGTGCTGGGAAATGGGTTAATGTGGGTTAATGTGTGCTGCTCCACCGGCTCTATTTCAGGACATAATCTCATTCTACGACTTTGTCACAGTCTAACCCGGTGCTTTGGTTCCCATTAGGACTTGACTGATCTTAACATGCCGTTCACTGCCACATGAGTATCCAATACGTATAGAAATGCCGACAAATTTCCATAACTGCAGATTTATAGAGAAGCTGATGAGACGATGGTATTGTGGATGGTGGGAGAGCGAGGCGAGGGTCTACTATAGAAGAAGGAGGGGTGGGCCACATTCCTGCTCCATTCTCTCGAGCCTCCTTGTGCCTGGGGGGGAGGTTAGGGGTTGAGGCGGAGGAGATTAGGTTTCCCTGATGCCGGGAAAGATGAGAGGGCAGACCCCGCAGATACGGGCGAGCCCTGGGGAGGTTCAGGACTTTTGACGACTTTTGTACCCCAATTGTGGAAAATACACATTGGAAATCTAATTTGGAATGCTCGTTCCATGAAATTGCATTCATTTGTTCCCCCAAAGTCTATTTTGTTCATTTACTTTCAATTCTGTGGGGCTCCGCAGCTTTCAAATCCATGTGTGTGATTGTTAGTTTTTTGTCCAATCACAATTCAGTCTCTATTTGTTGCCGTGTCAATCCAATCTGCCTAAGGGGCTTCAGAATCGCTAGTGCTAGAGCATGTAACTTCAAACTCCATCAGTAAATGAAGCGTTTCTTTGACCAATCAGATTTATAATTCCCACGCAAAGGCTCGCAAGCTGGCTCGATGACATCAGCCTGTTTCCCTCCCTGGATTGGTTGGTCACTTTTTTTTTGGGGGGGGGGGTTCTGTTTTTGTCATGTCATTAGATAAAGATTGACTTGTAAACTGCTCCAGGTGACGTTTGCACGTACTGTTTTGCATCATCTTGATGGTTTCTAAGAATCGTGACATGGTCGTGTTGCCCTTCGTCGCGACGGCGGAGACTGGCAAGAAGACAAAAGGCCTCTCGTCCAATTATTTGGACAGCCAATGATAAACAGCGGCTTCCTAATAGAGGTTTCAGGTCTCGTCTTCTCCTGATGGGCATCCCTCGAGCACCCTCTTCATAACAAACCACTAAATAAAACATGCTCCCGAGACGGACAGGACAATGATGGATCTCGTGGGACTGACTCAGTGGGTGGGACTGAGTGGCTTTTCAAGAGCTCCGTTCTGAAACGGAAAACGGGAAGTCAAAGCACTCTTCGTGTCTTGATTATCCAGCCGTCCATACGGGGGGGAGATAATCATAAAAGGATTCAAACCGAGCTTTGTTTGAGCAAAAGTCCTGACGCGGGGTAAAATGAGCACCGTCAGCTGGAATGCGAAAGCAATACGGGCAGAACCGCGACTGGTTTGCGTTATGGTGACGTTTACGGCATTGGCGAACGCGGCGCAATGGCTTATTTGATGGGAGAGGCCGCATATTTTGGGACAATGAGCACAACACTCTTGTGCTCCGGAGCCAAGTCTGAAGAAGTCCGTCTTGGAGCAGATTCATGGCCATATGACGTCTTTAGCCTACTTTCATTAACGTGATGAAGAGATAGTCCTATCAGCCAAGTCTCAAAACGCAAACATTTTAACCCTTTCATGCACCCTGTAACCCGATAAAATGATAAGCTGTCAAATTAGTCACCGCTGTCCCTGAAGGGGTTAAAAGTAGGTCTTGAAAGGGGATGTTTTGCAGAGTTTTTGGTTTCGGAATCACATCGACAATTTCTTCCAAGTAAAACTTAAAACGTTACTAGCCAGTTGAGTATGTAATATCTCCATCAAATGGCTCAGCTCGCGTTGAAACAGTTCCAGACCGTCACACTGATAATTGATGTCCAGCAGGCCTGCAAATTGACTTAACTGTCGGCACATCGACCCAACAAAAATCACAGAGTCAGCACCCCCTCTCCTCCCCCGAAAAAAAAAATCTACATCTGTCCAGTTGCGCAGCCTGCAAGCCATCAAGGAGGGATGCTCAACTCATTCCATCAATGACGTCATTCTTTGGACTCGCTCCGCACACATGAACTCATCAGGCTGCAGTCACTCTCCTCCTTTGCCAAAAAAGCATCTCACAGACCTCAATCAAGAATGTGTCCTCTTTTGTTATTCATTATGTTCCATTTTGTCCATAAACTTGTAAAACCTATAAAACCGTCAACTCCATATTTAACGCTGCGTTCCGCAAATCTGGGATGTTGGAATTTTCAGACCTCCGACTTAGAAAAGTACAATCGCATGCCACTCAAGTGTTGCTGTTTGTGGAGTTCAAAATTGTGAACAATCAGTAGTGCTCGATTTTACCGAAATGCAAATATCACTTTTTACAGATTTAGATATAAATCGGATTGATCATTCGCATTATTTAGCAGTAGCCCAGTCCATTCGGACTCGACTTTTGGAAGCAGCCACGTGTGAGGAATTTCAAATTAATAATGAGTGAAATAGTTTTCCGTGACATAGGTAAATCGGCTGTTTGCATTTGGATGGAGGATTTGATTTCAAGCATAGAGGGTTTGAAGAAAATCTGAGCTCTCAAGGCGATGTGGTGAAGCTCCGACCTTGTAGAGTGGCGTTATCAAAGCATTGAGTTATACATATGCTGTCCCGACATACATGACGAAAAGCAAAATATTTTCACAATTTTAGCATCATCCATCTGGCAAGTAAAATCGGTTCAAAAAATATTTGAAGATTTGCTTGGCTTTGACCAGCCCGTGGAAATGGCAAAATTAGCCCTAAAATTACCACTTGGAACAAAATGGAGGACAAAGAGACGAAGCAATTTAAAAATTGAATGTGATGTGTTCGGGTGGCTTTTTTTTTGGTCCTTTTGATGTGCAGCCTTGTCTTTTTGTTGTGTTTGGCTGTTATCAGGTAGACTGCATTTCCTGTCTCCCACAGTGACAGTTTATCGGCTTCCAGACTGGAAATACAAGTCGTGCCGGGATGCCTTTCACTGTCTCCCATTGTGTCAATAAGCGCCCTTTCCTTTCACTCCCTGTGATCCTCTAGCGGCAGCCTTGAAGCTTTTTAACAAGCTCGCCAGTTTCGCACGCACAGAAAGCCGTTTGGGCTTTTATGCCACATCCTCGATGTCCATCTTAAGGTTTAATTGCTAAATGTTAACTACTTGAATTTTATAATGTCACTAGTATGGGTTGAACAACTTCAGATTAAAAAAAAACATTTTTTAATGGTATGAAAGTCAAGTCGACTTGTAATAATCTCTGACATTGTATTTTTTTTAAATATATTAAATTTAATTGAAGTGACAAAGCTAGCAGTAGTTGACCTTCTACTCAAAATAGTTATCTTCTCCCACCGTGTGTGGAAACTGCCTGTTACTGGCCATGTTAGCCTGCTATGCTGTACAGTATTCGGTGCTACGTTAGCTTAGCGAGCGCTAGCGTTCAGGACCGTAACTCGTGCTCACGTTTACGCGTCCTAGTTAACGTGCCTTGCGCAGCTGCTGTGATGTAACTAAAAAAAAAATAACTTTTTGAGTATCAAATCAAGTAACGGTAAAGCAACTTGGGTTGTTTTTTTTAAACACGAGTATTTACCGTGATTCTATTTAAGTGCATGTGCTCCCTCTACTCTTCACCACAATGTCGTGATGACATTTCATATTAACGATGACGAGAAAGTATTTCATGGGTGGATTACAGCTGGCCGCGTGTTGCGCTTCTGCCAAAAGTATCGCACAATGTTTGGACCCAGGCACTCGGATTGATTAAAGTGATGATTATAAACACGTTGTCAGGAAACGAGAGGGAGAAACCTGAAAGTCTTGAGTCTAATACTGATATTTAGAACGTTCATCTTCGTGACGTTTCTAAAGATTGAACATGTTGAACTTGGACAGAATGTAATTCCCAAATGAGACTATTATTGGGGTAAATAACAACAGTAAGTGCTTTAGCGACATGGGAGGTGTCCTGGCAGGTCTATGACAGTATGGGATATGGGGTTGCCATGGCAATGCTTCTTGTAATTGACTGGAATTTTGATAGCTCTACAGTGAACCCGTTTACTGCAAGTCGTGTTTTTATAATGAAAATCCCCTACAAAAAGGTCGACTAGCTTAATGCTACCA
The DNA here is from genome assembly GCA_901007745.1 of Hippocampus kuda. NCBI lineage: Eukaryota > Metazoa > Chordata > Actinopteri > Syngnathiformes > Syngnathidae > Hippocampus > Hippocampus kuda. The sequence continues at coordinate 129,650 of CAAKHF010001652.1, read as the reverse complement.
TATGAGATGAAACCCCATAAATGGGCGTCCTCGTCACCTCATCCAATGTGAAGCCCCGCGTGAAAAAGAGCGCGTCGGGTTACTCTGTCAATGGACAGCGCCGCTTAATAAAATAGCTTATTAAAGTGCTTATTTGAAAGCACGGTATGTGACATTTCTCTGCGTTTTAAGTCGTGTTGGGTTACCGCTTTCCCTTGGGCCACGGCGTATTATGAAGTACGCGGGCTTGCTTTGCGCGGGGCCCGGGTCACGGCCTGTTAAATATTTAGGGAGGGTGTATACACGTCCCTGCGGCCCTCCCAGATAGCGCTTGACACAATAGCAACGGCAAGGATAATAAACATGTGCAGCTGCGGGGACGGAAAACCGCAGGTTGAGGATGGAGGCGCGCAATCTTCAGAAATTGGACGTGTTAATCACGATTCACATATCTAATACGTCTTTTTACCCTTGTACAACCTTTATTTTTAGACCTTTCTCTCTTTTTTTTTTTAATGCGTGGACCTTTTGGCCATTCCACACAAGGAAAATGCAAGTTTGTATTTCAATAAATATATAAAAACAAACACCCCCAAGAATGTCCTTAAAGTTTGCTCACCCTAAATCCTCTGCACATACCTGTGCGAAATTAAAAAACCCCAATCACGATACAGTGACCCTCACATACTTGAGGTTCGGTACTCAAATCTTAACCTACCTGTGGAATATTTTTCAATATTGTTCTGAAAGTAGTTCTCATTTTTATTTTGTTTATTTATTTCCTTTTTTGGGTGGATAATGTGGACGTTGAATTCTGATATTTGGCGGAATAAAATGACAATAACTGACAAGCCCAAAATATCGTCCGATTAAACCGCCAGCCAATTAATCGGCCAGGCCACCGTTGAAACTTTACTGTGGTTATTAAAACCTTTCACTGGTCCATGCAAGAAAAATGTTCCATTCACCCTATTACAAGAGAATGATGTAAAACGTTTTATAAATAAACCAATACGTGTGTAGAGGGATTAGTGAGTCAATCTTGCACTACTTTTGCACACAAAACTGCAAACACAAACACACGTACACACCTTCTGTCAGTGTGTTGTCCTCCGAGTGTCCATTCAGACTAGTCAGGCTGGAGATTTGTCCATTCTTTTGCAGGGGCTGAAAGAACAGGAAGAAATATTTCTTTATTTAAAAAAAAAAAGACATTTTAAATCTATAGGGGAATTGGTCAATTTATCTTGGCAGGAGACCAAAGCAGGGGGAAGGGAACTCTGGTTCCTCAAGAGCCAAAGCAAACAATACAGGATACATATGTGCAGACATAGAGCTGCTCAATCCGCAACCAAAATCGTTAAAAAAAAATTTTTTTTGACAAGTGTGAGTATTTTGAAATAGATATTTGAAGTGGATTCCATTTGTTGCGGCCCCACCTCTAATATTTTATTCCAGATGCCTGGGAAGTTTGAATATTTATGACCTACGATTGGAGACAAAACATCTTTGGAATGCTGCTCGATGGTAAAGAACAAGTAGACGGTCCCTGACCTCACTGAGAAATCGCAGGGATCTACTGTGATGTAAACATATGCGAATGTAAAATGCCACTGATTAAAACAAAGACATTGCAACATGGTGTCCTGAGTATCCCCTGTGGCTACAGCAGATATGGATGGGTGTGCCACAAGGCTCCATACTAGCTCCACATACAATATTTTGACATTTGTCACAATTGCCTAGTTTTACCATGAAAAACTAGCTGGGTTCCACATGGCTTGCTACTATGTCCAAATACTTTGTCCTTTATACTGTAAATATTAAGTTATTTGGCATTCTGATTGTAAATCTTGATAAGACTGACAGGGGATCCTATCGGTCCCATCATACGAAGTTTCGAGATTACAAATGGCGCCCAGCAAACTACATATGGTGCCGTCATCACGCACCACACACACACACACACACACACACACACACACACACACACACACACACACACACACACACACACACACACACACACACACACACACACACACACACACACCCTTATTAATGCAGGCTGGAATAAACACAGCAGTGCATTCCACAACCATTAAGTATTTTGGTTCCTGTGGCAAAACGACAAAAACTAGGCTGAAAAAAGGGATCTCTATTGGATCATGCTGATAGAAGCAGCAACAGGCTTTTTTTCATTATGAACACACACAAGTACAGCAAGTTAACAAGACACAGCCCAACTCCAAACAGCCTTATCAAGTGAGTCAGAGTGCTTCCTCCTGGCAGCGAGCATCTCTGAGTGACAGTTGCACAATAGTCAGACCCCAGAGTGGAGAGGCAACCAGAGCCTCCCCGCAGGCATGCTCATCGAGCTAATGGAACACTCGGCATACAAACTCTTCCAGGAAATACGTGCAAAATGACACCTTGCAGGAAACACCCTGCTCGGGACAAATGGTAGCGGGGGGGATGCTAAATGATGGGAATGCTTCATTTTACATTTGTGCAACATTGTGGCGACTGACAGTCAGTGACGGCAAGTAACAAAGTTGGGGCAATCGTAAATTAAGGTAGAAGTGTAAAATATATTTTATTTAAGTTCCCGCATAGGAGCCAACCTTCAGTTTTGTAAATCCCCTGCTTTATCCCCATCAACTCCCTTGAAAAGTTTCCAAGTTTGAAAATTCCCTGAATTTTGCAACCCTCCTCCCCTCTGCAAATTGTGGTCCTTCCCAAGCCATCAGCACGTCTGATCAGATCGGCTATGTGATCTATTTGGTGCGCCTTTGGACCTGCGGCGACTCCGTCCTGCCCTAGTCCACCCCATGACTTTCATTCCCAGGATTCTTCGCCCCCCCATTTTCCAACATTCCAAAGATTCCCCCCTCCAACACCTGACTCTGCTCACTTTGTCAGCACATCTCATCCAAATGGTTGCTCCTCCGTCTCACACGTCCCCTAAGGCATATCTTTAAGGGAATGATATGGCCAAATACTTGACACTAAGTATATCTACAATTAAAAAAAACATACTTTTTTTTCTGTCTGGGCCAAATGTTTTGTATCATTCCAATTATACAGTAAAACCTTGACAAGGCATTAAATTGCTTATACTTAATCTTACTGCTTAAATGAGTAAAAGAATACAGCTTTCATCCTGAAGACAATCCCGTTTGCCTTGATCACGCTTCTGACCTAAAAGTGAACCGAGCCAAAAAACTTGACGCCGAATTCTCTTGTCAGGCAGAAAATGCAGCGGCTTGGCAGCCATTTGAGCATTTTTTTCTCCCGTCTCAGTGGCCAACGTGGTACGCCACAAAGACCAAAAGACAGACTTGACAGTTAACATCTGCTCTCGGAGGAAGAAAACAGGGTGGTTCTGTTGTCCTTTCGACACTTTAATTTTCTTGAAATGCGACTTATTTTGAAAAACACACAACTTTTGTGTCGTGATATCGCAACTGTATTTTTGTTATGGGATGACTTTCCCCCCACTGAAATCTCAGAATACTGCAGCTGTATTCTTATCACAATATTTTTTTCCCCCCCGCTGGAACTATTGATTGATGTCCTGGGGTAATGACACACAGTCTGTCTGAGAGCCATGTCTCCAAGTAATCCTCCTAACACTGACTGATACTCGGGAATCCTTCCAGCCGAGAGCATCAAACGGAGAGGTGCACCGCATCGCAAAATATCCATGACACGCTTCCATTGATTCCGCCGCACTGAGCTGTGAGCACCGCGAGACAATGATCTCCTCTATCATCGTACTCTTCTCTCGCTGCTTCCATTTCGTCTGTCTTTGATTGAGCCGGGCCTCATTCGCTTCTTGACTACAGCCGCGGAGACGACCGTCTGTCTCCGAAATCACTCCGCAAAGGCCGACAGAGGAGATTTATATCCCCAAAGGCAAACAATGAAGTGGGGAACGCTAATGGAAAGCAAGAGGGCAGCGGTGAAATGCTCCGGTCTAACAATATGAGAAGAGCTGGGGTGGACTATAAAATTTAAAAAAAAAAGGAGTAGTTTAAATGTTGAAATATGCTAACAACCATGCTAACAGTGGGAAGCACGATTGTTAGCATGACTGACAACCATTTAACACATATCAGCAAAGCTTTTTTTCTTGTGTGTGTATTTAACATTATTTAGCTGTAGTTTAACGACAATTATGACTGGTCAGAAAAGAGAAACCGAAATAATTTTGTCACCATAGCTTTTCCCTTATTAATGTTGCTTAATGCTAATTAATGCTAATTTTCAAAGAGTCTTCAGTTTATTCATCATTTTCTTTGCTTTTTTTTTTTTTTGAAGAGTAGACCATATAGAAACATTTTAATCAAGAAAAAATATATATATATATATTTTGTGAATGAAGTAATGCTTGAGCACAAAAGTATTAGCTTTCATTGCCAGGCTATACGCTTGACTCTTTGGGATTTATATTTTCACAATGTATAAAATAATGAATACACACATGTACTGTATTAGAGAAGAACATAAATAACAGCAAAGAAAAACATTTTCTCTCACCTTTAGCATGGTTGTTAATGACCTTTCAAGCTGTTAAGATCTGCCCGCAAAAGATGCAAATAGTGTTGCTACTCTCATGCATGCACGTTTGTTACATAAGTGTTCCTTTGATTCTTTGTTGATTTGTCATGAAGTTTGTACTTCTCCAACACTGTCACAGCGGCAGGTTGCGTATAAATATTCCACTGTCAATATAGCAATATATTCTGGGTTTGTTCATCCTGGAAATTGTGTGTGTGTGCATTTTGAGGATATAAAACTATAATTGTAGTTTAAGCGAAAAATGTCTTTGCAGACAAAAAAAAAAAGTTCAAGCTCACTGCCCCGCGTCCTCACTCGATTCTACTCACCCCTACCAGCCACCAATCTATGATCACAATCTATTAACACTGACCTACATACAAAGTAAAGATGAAAGCCTGACAAGACGCCTGAAGAGCACTTTCACGCTTTCCACGAGATATTAACCCTCAAATGCAGCTCTAAGAAACACCCGATTGTGAATTTTGTTGTATTAAAACCATTACTAGTTGTATTAAAAGTATTCCTTTGCTAGGTCAGGATTCCGTTTCAGGACTGTGAAGTTGGGCTTTGAAAAAAGGCTTTCAAACAAAAACAAAAATCATCGAGTCAGCGTGACTTGCGAATAAGATTTGCGCTCTGAAGTACTTTTAGATGACAAAACATCAAATAGCCACTGAAGTGTTTTGGGGTATCACGAGGACGCTTGCGATTCCAAATTTGTCCTCGGAGATCCATAGCGCTGACCCTTCATGACATCACAATTTCTCCGTCCTTTGATAGGATGTTTCGAGCAAAACATCCCAGCAAAGCATGTTGGATCCGTGCACATTTAATTATCAAAATCTCTGACGCATTTTACAATTTTTTTTTCATATTCTTAAATAAATACTGTGAAGTGATCCAGATGATATACGTGACACAGCTGCGTGGCGTTATATTGTGTTTTTGAGAGTGAGAGATGCAAAGCAAACGGAGCAAACACCTGTCACAGTCGTGCTCTACCTACATCAGTGCCGCTAACCCTTGAACCCCAAAGCCTCCATACCACCCACCGCTTACTTGTCTGCTTTTCATCACTGGCTTGCCTTTATGTGGGCCGCACTTGAACAGCAAACAACAACAGCCGGGTCGCAGGAAAGACCCCCCCAGCCCCCCCTCGGGACACTGTGCTAATCGTGACCGCTGGCCAGTGTTTGACCCCAGGGGGGCTGCTTCTCTTACGGGGCTTAAATAACAAATACGGATCCATTTGTTGACCTCTGAGAATCTATGAACACATGATAGGCATCACATGAGTGGGGGGAAAAGGAGAGACAACTGATTAAAAGCATGCTTTTAATTAGCCCAGACATCTTGTTTTGGATGCCTGGAGGCCGCAGAGGACCTACTAAACGAAAAGTGTTACAACAGAAATATTTATGCGGAAACCAATGCTATGTTGGTTTCATTTAAAAGGATGGAAATGTGAAGGATGGAATTATTTTTTGGGGGGGATAATAAAATAGTTGTATTTATAAAACAGCATGCCTTGTAATAGACATATGTTAGACAATCTCATAAAATAACATTTATCAGCCTATTGTGAAACTGAATTACATGTTGATAAATGACAACGTCAGAAAATGATTGAAATTTTTTCATAAGATATTTTGCGATGATAGCAATTTTATTTCAGTTCATTTAATCTAATTTGATGAAAGATAAATGTAACAATCTACATGTAATGAATTTAAAAAACTAAAGTTGAAAAATATTTCTACTCTTATATTTTGAACGATTCTTTTATTCACTTGAAGGCAATTCAATTTAATTTGAATAAAGATGCAATAACTCTGTAAATTGCTACAGTCATGGAATAAATTAATGTAACCATATTATGCTATTGTTTATATCTCAACAAGAGAACCCACGTCATTTTATATTGAACAAATACCGTCTGTAATACAGTTTATAAAACACTAGGATTTACAGCATCTTGATGGAAAAAAAAAAGAGTACTGCATGTATTGAATCAATATGTGCATTTTCTGACCATCTGGAGATTCAAAATGCATTCCTCGGTGAAATTTCGTGCTTTTTCCATCAAGTAGCACTCATGAGTCATGAGTGGACGACTGTCATAAGAATATACAGATGTTCATATTTGGACATGATTTGTGAGCAGACATCTGGCGACTTGGTGGATGTATCTGTTTAGTTTTTCAATAGATCTCGACCATCTCCACTGGCCGGTGTTCAAAATAACGGAGCCTGCTTTTTTTGCACATGCTGCAAGGTGCTCATAGAGTCGGCGCAAATGTAGTACAGTTTGAGTCGCTTGAAAGTTAAAAAACTAAAATAAAATTGGCACCGCTGTAGAGGTGCAACTTTGATAGTGCACGCCTCAGACATTTTTTAGGGCTGACAGATGAGAGTAGCCACGCCCACCCGAATACTGTCTGCTCAGCTACGAAGCAGTACAGTACGATCAAAGCCATGACTCATCCTTTGTCCTTGAAAAATCGCTCAACTCCAATTGGCGTGCACACGCGCGCGCGCGCACACACACACACACACACACACACACACACACACACACACACACACACACACACATCACCATCCACTGTGCTCAGTGAAGCTTTTGACTGCTGCATCAGGACCATAACTGATGAAATATGGATGTGCATAAAAGAGAAGCAAGGGATAGGCCCGAACTAAAACATCCACCACCACGAAGGTTCCAAAGGAGGAGCTTCATTTAGACAAAGGTAGTGCTTCGCTGCCATGTTGTGGCATCTTGGCGCCAGGGACTATGTTGAGATAAGTGGAGGAGCTTCATTCAGATGAATGCCGAGCTTTGTTGTTAATTTGTGGTGACTTGGTGCCAAGGGGCTGTGTTCAAGTGAGTTGAGGAACTTCATTTTGACAAAGGTAGTGCTTTTCTGCCATCGTGACACCAAGGGACTACCTAACTTTTTGCCATTTTATCATGCGAAGCAGTCGCCCCAAGCTAGAGACCATGCAAAGCTACTGAAATGCTTACGGAGTCATGAAAGGCAGCATATCAGATCAAAATACTGACGCGGCAAAGTGTCGCCGTCACAGTGATTGATCAGGTCTGAGCTGCTGCAAGCGGCCTGTTGGGCGGAGCGTTTCTCTCGAGATCACTGATGGATACTGCATTGCCTCAAAAATATGCGACGAAAGCAAGCCATCACAAATCCAAAACGTCATTTTTAAAAACACAAACAACTCTGAATCATACATACATACATCCTGGCATAGATAGATGAACAAGGAGACGGAATATGTAGTCAAATAATTTTTCTACAAGACAGCACACTGGTTTGCGATCCAAATATCCATGACTTGAGTAATTAAAACCCTTCTTGGGTGAGTAACAACAGTGCGGTACAAGTCTAAGTGGAGGCAATCATCAGTTTTGTATTTATCATAACACGCACACATCACATGAGTTTTATCCACTTTGCGACTCCTTGTGACAGTTTGCGTACACGTGTTGGTTGCATCTAGGTGACAAGTTTAATGGCCCCCAGGCAGGGGTGGGGCAATCGTGTTTCTCTAGGCTGAAGTGCCTCCAGTATGTGTATGTTTTGTTTTTGGGGGTTGGAATTGAACCCGGTACCTCTGCACTCTGAGGTCGACTCACTAACCACCTGCCTAAATGTCTGATACTAAGTTTACATTACAAATATAAATCTCCTCGCGGAGCCCTTTTTCAATTCCATTGTGAATCTCTTGTGAATTTTGATACTTAATTAGAGGCTTAATTGGACAGTAAGTTCAATGTAGTGACTAATGATCTGGGAAAGGAGTTCAGTCCAGACAGACTAAATGGAAGGAACTCAGACGGCGGTCCATCTTTTGATGCCGTTTTTATGCCAATTTGGTGGACATGCCGGCTCATTAAAGCGGAATGGTTGGATCCAAGATGAACTGTATTTTGTCAGGAGATCAAGTAGCGGTAGATGACAAAAACAGAGATGCCGATACTGGCTGTGCAACAGCACCAGAGTGAGTATGTTAATTGTGTTCTATTGTGAATCGGCGACTGTGGCTCTCCTTTCCCACATTCAAGGGCATCACATTCAGAAACTAGACTGTAAAAATCTATTCGCAACTAGTGGTGTGCACAAATGTCATGGAAGGCAGTAAACTAGTTGAACCTTGGCTACTCGTGAGACAAAACTGCATTAGTTGACAACTTGTGATATAACTTTCCACTCGCGGATGTCAACTAGCACAGTTTTACTTCACTAATAATATGCCTTCTAGTCCACCAAGGTAGTATCCAAAAACGTTACTAGTAAGACAAATGGCAAGCTTTGCTCTGCTGTACTTATTCCTCCACTTTCGCTCGGTTTTCAACACCCCCCTCACCAGCACCATTTTCACTGACCCAGGAGAACAACGGCGTGATTCATGTGCCTCTCCTACGTGATGTCCTCTTCATTCTATCTCTGCCCCCTTCCTCTCGCCCACCCAAAACTCCCCCAACCCCTCCACCCCGCATCCTCCGCCTCACACTGGTTCCTTCCTCTTGTTTTGGGCCGGCGAACACAGGGGGGGCCCCGGCTGGGCTTGTCCCCTGTCCCAGCCCAGCCTCAATGGTTCCTCTGTTTGATCCCCCCCCCCCCCCCCCCACCCTCCCCCCCATCTCTACTAAAGAGGATAATAAGAGCCACGGTAGCGTCTGATCAGCCGCCACTCATTATACAGGAACGTTGTGGGTTTTATCGCCGTACATTACGTTACATAAGCACCTGACATTCCACTCATGGCGATTTTTTTTTTTTTTTTTTTAGCGGCACGGGTCGGCCAAAGCACAAGCACAATGTGGTTTCAGGACACGGTCATGTAATTACAAGTGGGCAGAAAGTGATAAGAAGGAGCACATAACACGATGAAATTAAGTCGGTTGGCGTTTTCAACTGCACTTGTTTTGTTGAAATTACAGCTTGAGAGTCAATGGGGAAAATTAAGATGACAGAATGATGATGACAAAAAGCATAAGAGTGTTAAACAATATACGCTGAAAAACCTTTTTGTCTTTTGACACTGAATTATTTATTTTGTGGAAAATGTTTTTTGGTGGTTTCTGTTATCTACTTTTCCATTGTAATGTCATTTAAATAAAAATCAGCTAGCTTAATGCTAACGTGCAATACGAAATGCCATAGACTGGCTAACTATAAACCTTCACACAATTACTACCTTAACACACCTGGAGCATCAACAAACCTAGCATACGACAACACTTGCCAGCACAACAATCGCAATGGAAACATTTCACTCATCCGGTCATACGTCCGATGATGTCACCATTTTAGGTGCTCTGATCGGTTGGTCATAGCACAGCTTATGATCACGCCTAGCACATGTAAGCGATATGGGTACCAAGAAGACAGGCTCGAATATTCATTGGTTTTAGATTGTGTACAGATGTGCGCCTCGTTCACAGCTAACACCCACGCCCGAGATTAAGTGACAAGCGTCTTCACGTTGACATCATCGCAACTAGAAAGTCAGCCAAGGTTGACCATTACCCAAAAGAGATATGTTTTAACTTGAACGCCCTTGTTACCTTTCAGTAAAGAAGAGAGCGTCTGTATGTGTGGGGTTTTTTTTTAAGTCACTTGTGTACTCTCCGACGATTCTCAGATGCTGACTTAGTTGCACCTTGCTTGCTTGCGGTTTTATATTGCGTCCTCCACCCTCAAGAGCTGATTTCCTCTCAGTGAACACTTCCTGTAGCACAAGCGTACAACTGCATGCTCTCTTGTCGTATTCGGTACAAAACCACACTAATTGCAAGACAACTTGGTGACACACTGAGTCTGCCTTCAACTTGATGCTTTCAAAAAACATGAGATACAGTGTTTGATGAAGTTGTGCTACATTTTTGGTACGGTACTGCCATAATGCAACATGTGGGAGCCACGGCTGATTAATCAAACTCTTAAAGTGGTTTGAGGTGGCAAGTTATGAGAAGGCCGAGCATTGCTGAAATTCCTCCATGCAAGTGTGGAGGATATTTATTGAGTGGACGTCAGATACACATTTATCTTTCTCAAACTTTTGTCATATGATACAGCCGTCATCCAGACTCCATAATTCACTGGAATGTTTTTTTCTTTTTTGGGATCAAATGGGACTTTTCCCTTTAAGACAACTAATGGTTTAATTTGAACTGACCTGAGATGTTGAAGAACTTTTTATTGTACATACTGAATGGTCGGAGTGGGGCAAAATTTATATAGACTCATTTTGTCACCTATATTTAACAGTTATCAATGCTACTGATATTTATTGTCCACACTGCATGTCCGGAAACAAAATTCGCAAGGAGGCATGTGACGGTGCCCGCTATCAAGTTAATTAAACTAGAATGATCTTGGAATTCTGTTCTTAAAAACTAAAAAAAGAACTGACAATCTTGTGATGACAATGATGATTCAATGACTGATTTCATGCAGAAAAAACAACAACAACGTGGCGGCGACTGTTCAAGACGTGGAAATGCAGCTCGAGGCTCCACAACCATCACTGTGTCATTTGACCTTTCAAGGAGACACAACCAAGTGTGACTATTTGACCGGCCGCCTATAAAAAAAGTCAATAGAAGACAATATGAAGCGTGAAAAGAGCAGGTGGAAGTGGTGGAAAGTAACAAAGCACAAATACTCTGTGGTTGTACTGAAGAGGCCCTCTAAAGTCTGTTCTTAAATACAGTTTATGAGTTCTTTTGTCATCTCCGGAGACAGAAGTGTGACTTTGTGAACTACCACCCATAAAAAAAAAAAAAAAGTCAATAGCAGAAAAAATAAGGCGTGACCAGAGCAGGTGGGATAAAAACAAGTCAATACGTCAAGGAGAATTAAATATATGAGACGAGGTGCGAATGGAGCTGGTGGTACAAACACATGGTCATTAGCGACCGCTTCCCAAATATTCCTTTGCACAACGTTGAGCAATTTACACCGGGGTTAGAGTGCTGAGTCAGACACTAGATCACATGCACTGAAACACGTCTTGGAGCCGTGAGGTTAGAGTTCATACAAAGCCAAAAGCAAAATGCGTGAGCTGAAAACCAATCTGTGCGTGGTGCTTTTGAGCCAAGATGGACGGTGCAGATCAATTATTCATGTTTTTTTTTTTTGTAAGTCCAATTCTGAAGTCATGAGGTTAAAAATAGGCCTCCGTGATTGCACTTGAAAGCTTCTCACAACAACTGAAGATGAAAAGTATTTGTTTACATGGATTTATCTGCTAATTTCGAGGTCTGATTTTTGATGCTCTTGCACAAAAACCAAAGGAAAATTTGCACTTTACATTTTAGACTGCAGATATGAATGTCTATATTCACACTGATAGTATTAACGTATATATTAATCTGTTTTTTTACATTGTATTTGACTTTGAAGTTACCGTGAATGCTTTTTAAAGCTATACATACATATAGACATATAAATGTATTTTTTAGCACACTGTATCAGCATTAATTTAGACATCTAAATTATTGCATTTTAATGGTGCCCAAAGCTCCAGAATGACATTTTTCTTTTTTTAAGAAGGCACATTTATTTCACAAAGTCCAAAATAGTTTAAAGATTGGTGCAGCACCAGAGACTTGTGTTCTAGATCTGTTTTGGACTGTTCTTCTCCAGCATGACTCAGCAAAAAAAAAAATTAAATAAATAGCTGCGTCACAATTCAAGCAAACACATACCAGACAGCGGCTTGAGGAAATGTAAAGATTTAAAATGTGGTTTGAAAAAAAATTTTAAAAAAAAGCAAGAGGCATGACGTACCTTGCTGTCGAGGACACAGCCTCCCTCGGCCGCTGAAGCATCCTTCTCCTCCTCGCTCGCGGTGACGTCCCGCTGCGCTGAGCTTTCTGCTCCCATGGCCGTTCGACGGTGCTTGCGTGGCGGCTTGCCTGGGGAGTCGAGTCGGCACCCCACCCCCACGTCCAGAAAAAAAAAAGGAAACAAAAAAACAACAACAACAGACTGCAAAAAGTGCAAGCTGTGTGCTGAGTAACCGCACCAGAGTGTGGTGACCTGCAGGGATGAAGAGGGAGAGAGAGACAACTCTTTTACCGCACCCTCCTCCTCCTGCCAGAATCACATGAGGCTCCACGCCTTGCAGCATCACTGAGGTGCTGATGGGAGGATATACTCACTAGCACAATGCAATACGACAATTGGTTTGAGAGGAAAAAGTAAAATACTCTCTTGAGACAGAGTGCAATAAAATTTGACATTTGGGGTGTCAATTAAAATGAATAGACTACAGTACTTGCTTTAAAAATAGAAAAATACATCGCAGTTTTAAAGAGCCACTGTTGTGGAGAGAAATATACATATAAAAAACATCTATGCTGGCATTAAGCTATCGGTGGTCTTTCTTTAATGTTAGCATTAAGCTAAGGGGGCCTTTCTTTAAATGTTAGCATTAAGCTAGCAGGGCCTTTCTTTATGTGTTAGTAATAAATAAACACCCTTCAGGCAGTTGCTTCTTTGTTTTAAATATACAATGTCTGTTTTGTTTGGTTTAGTGGTAAACTTCAACTGTGAGTGTCTGACTTCACTGCCATTCACAGATTAAATCTCCACTTTGCGCTTCCCCAATCAAAGTAAAAACACTGGCTGAAAGACACGGCACGAATTTTGAAAAATTCAGGTCACTTTTATCTCAAGGCACCAATATGCAATACAGGTGAGCCGCACCATACTATGTGTAAACAAGTCGTTAATTTTTCGAATGTTGAGTGATTTAAAGGTGATATTTTCCACCACATTTCAAAGCCATGACGGTCGCTCCTTGTCAAGATGTCTGTCATCCATTCAAGAGGGTTCAAAAACACACATGCATACAGAGAATAAGCCATTGCTGCACGACTGTAAGCGCATTCCTTGCAGTGACGACTGTAGTTAAGTGTCAGATCCCGCCCAGTGCGCACATACACACAATAACAGAGTGTACAGACGTGGAATGCTACCGATGACAGACAAGCGTAAGCGCACGATTTCCATGCTCACAACACAAGCATCTTATCCTGGAGGAGAAAGAAAACAACGTTAGTGACAACAGCAAATTGAACCACCCTTCGTCACAGGGGGATTTTAGGACTCACTCCGAGTAGGTGAAAATCTGAGATACAACAAATAAAGACTGCACAGTTTCATTTAATAATTAAAATCGGATCTGCTAATACAATAGTTAATGAACTTTGAAACATCCGCTGCTGTAAGTAACACACGTGGAGCATCTACACAGAGTGTACAGAAATATCACCAGGAATTATTTTCCCTGTTCTGCGGGAATTATCTTTTCTGTCTCTTCTTCTTCCACTTATTTATATCGCATCTTTGCCGGTAGACGTAAGGGCTGCCCGGTATTTTGCGGCTCAACTGAAAGTGCACAACTCTGAATTTGGATTTGCCTGTACAAATAAAAACAAAACAAAAACACAAAAAAAAACAATCACTTAATCTGCGATATAGTTGCGGTTCACTGCACATTTGCAGGCAAGGCACACAGGGTCAAGTAAAAACAAAAACACAATTTCAGAAGTAAATGTATTTCTCAAATCACCATGCAATTGAATTGTCATAATGTAGTCACTGAGATTCTTTTAGAAATGTATAACCCTTCATGAAATATAACATTTAATATTACATACATTAGCGATTGACTCCATCGACCATGTGATGGGAGATACCAACGTTTGCAATTGCGACCCTGTCAAATAATATGTAACAGCATAAAGACTGGAGCGAGATTGACAGTGATTTCAGCATGGTTACAGTGCAGCCACTCCAGCAGGAGACAAAAATTTGCTCCACGTAAAAGGCAACTTGTGCGTCCAACAGCTATTTGGTTATGCGCCCGAGTTATGTAAAAAGCTCGCAACCGCTATAAAAAGCAGCATTACTTCAAAGACCTGCGAGTAACTATACAAACAAGATTAAGAAAAAAAAAACACCTTAAAGTAGAGGTTTGCGAAGATAGGTGAAAAGTATCTGGACCGCGTCATCTTTGGCATATTACACACACACACACTGTATGAAACCCAATTTGCGATATGAGCTGCTGGGAGTAATTGCAGGGCGCTTCCCATCAGTGATGAGTCTTGATGGGACACGCAGTGCGCATCCTGAGGCCTGGGAAGAGAAACAGGATGACGCATTTAAAACCAGCTTGCGTGTTCGTGCGTGTGTGAATGATGTTGCATCTCTAAGTCAATTGTCTCCTCTCTTGTGTGTGCGCGGGTGATTCAACAGGATTGGAACTGGTCCAGAATTGAGCAGAGACTGATGTAGAGTGAGTGAAACATGATGGAAAAGATCAATAATGTTCCCGGGGCCCAAAACAACCTTTCAGCTGATGTGTTTTGAGAAGGACAAATGCCTCAACTGACTCACTCCTTCAGAGCATTCTTGGTCATCGTGGCCAGTTCCCGTAAGAAGAATGAATACATTTAAGTCTCATTTCCACCAAGTACACAAAAAGTTAGGGAGAACAGGATATTCAAGTAGTTACAGATGTACCATGTTGCATTTGCATTCTTTGTTTCATTCATTTACAGTATGGTGCGATGTGCTATTTGGACAGCGCTGACCATCTGTTTGTTTGTTTTTTTACTAAATGGTGGAAAAACTACCTTGGGGTGGGCACATTTTGTGCGTTTAAGGCACACATTTGAGATTTAAAATAGATGTCCAATGCCAAATTATAAATCGGTGGACTGGATTAGAGACTGTCCGAGTTTACCATTCTTAACCCCACTGCAGAAACTGAACAGTATCGACCATTTGGTCGCAAATGAGAGAAATAGGACCTACGTAAAATCAGCAAACATCTTCTTGTTGAGGATCTTGACGTGCTCAAAAGAGCCCTGTGATCTCCTCAGTGAGCGGGTCCAGGTCAATGTCGTAGAAACAGGGTCGCGTCGGCAGGCCGGGCATGGTGCTCATCTGAATGGAAGACAAGGCACACAAGGACAAAGTCAAGGCCTGGGACCAGATCTGGAATGCCTTTTTGAGGATGACAAGCCAAATACTGCACATCTTCCAACAGTGCAGCTTCATAGCAAGAGTATTAAACTGGCATGCCAGCAGTCCAGACCTGTCACCCATTGAAAAGAACCTTGAGGATAAGCGGTATGGATAACCAATGGATGGATGGTGTGCAGCGAATTGAAATTGAGAGAAGAGGATTTTATCAGGGTGTATAAATCAGACCTAAAAAAAAGGCTTATCTGGGGGCAGGGGTCAGTGCTTCTTGAAAGATATAATAAAAGCACAACTGATGGCAGGAGTTCATCAATAGGTAGCATTACCATTTTGACAATAGCCGTAGCTTTAAATTAGCATTGTCCCCACAACACGCTGTATGCACCAAATGAGCAGCTCCCCAAGGCTTTCTATCCAAACTTGCAGGTTCAATGACTATAATTTTGAGTTAACTCCACACCATAGAGCAGTGTGGAAAATGACAACCTTCACTTTAGGCATCATGAATTCAGCCAGTCGTCAATGGTGCCTTTGTCCTAACAGCTTGCTAAAAACAAAGGAAGAAAAAAAAAACAACCTAATAATTCCTTCAGAATTTGGGAATGTAAAAGATTCTGTCACCAATTAAACCATTTATTGTAACTCACGATGAGGAGCCGGACATAACACGGTCATGTGGATTTATTGAATAAAAGGGGAAACATTTTAAGAGGGCAGAATTGAATTCGGGACATGAGAGGAGACACATTGAAATTTTGACTGATACAGTATTAACAGTACTGTATTACGTTTAGTGCAATCACTTCTAATGAAGCCTGTGTGTGAAAGGTAAATAACCACAACGTGACACACTTGGCAGACAAGTCGGTGACAGAGCTTTCAAGCTATTTTGGGGCTAATAGGAGCAGTATATTAATGGAGAGGGAACTAAAATGACCCTCCTGTGGTTATTACAGTTTTGGAGAAAGTGACAGACCGTCACGAACGCCCGATTTTATTTTAATACCCAAAAAGTTATTTGGTGGACACTTTTACACAACGCTCCTGATTGGAGGCCAAGGTTTGTCTCCTAAAAGTCCTGCCCCCAAAAACCGTTTGACCCAGCGGACAAGAAAGCGATTTGGCAGCATTCTTTGCATGCCTGCTTGCCTGTGACCCAGGGGCAAATTTACAAGACCATTAGTGGAGCTCAGGCGGGAGGAAGTGACCAGGCAATTTCCTGCGCGGGGAAAGGAAAGGCGGCACTGCAAGTAAACAAAACCGGGGGGAGTACTTGCGGCAAGGTCCGAGCCCACTTCTGACGAGTGAGGTCATCATGACTCTACAAGGCACACATGACTCAACGTGTGAGCGGACTGATGGAATTCAATAGTCGCATTACATCCTTATCTAGTGGCTGCCACTAAGTCATGTAACAATGCGGAAACCACTTCCACCCAAGGGCCTCCCTTTGACACCAGAGTTAGCCGAGTAGCCATGATGTCCGAAGAAAGATGACCGCCGCTATTCGCAAAGACTGAAAGTCCACATACTTTTTTTTTTTTTGACAAAATCCCCCAATTTTTCAAAAGCACCGATACACATGAAGGGGGAAGCCAAGTCAAATATTTTCTTTACAATCTGTTCTAATTTCTTTACAATTAGGCCCAACCAGTCTAAACACATTATTCTGATTAATAATCAATGTGTGGGATATGAATCAAGGAAGCAAAATTCACCCGATTTTATCCATCTAAAGCTGAGCCCCGATTGGTCATTACCTGAGCTCTGAATAATTGTGATGTCACTTTCAGTGAATTATTGTTCATTCTTATTTTTTCTGGGAGGGGGGGTGTCATATTTTACTCATTTGGCGTTTTTTTTTTCAAACTGTAAGGCAAGTCGATGGAATGTCTGACTTTTGTACTATATACACTGTACTGTATCATAGCTGTCAAATTTTAAAAAAATGTATTAACTCATTCACTCCCAATGACGTTTTTAAACGTCTTTTCAGACTTGGTCTAGAATTGGCTGGTACTGAATGAGTTAAAAAAATTAAATCTGATGGTTTAAATAAACATTGTTAATCTAGTTGAAGTTTCATGGTCCGGCACTACTTTTTGTGAAGGCTTTGGCAGCCTAAAATTGAAAAAAAAAAAAAAAGTGTTGTACAACATGATCATCTCAATTTCGGCCTCCAATTTGAATCTGAAAAGAGAAAACAAGATGGCAATTGGAGACAAGTGCAGCTCTCTGCTTCTCACGTCTGAGAAAAACCAGCACAAAGCCAAAGTCGGATACTCCACTTGACCACATAAGTCGCCGTATTATACTAAAAAACACAGCGGGCCTTTGTCTGCGACTATCCCCGAGGGTTTCGGACTCACGCTCTTTGTGGAGAATATCCTCTCCAAATCACAGTAGCTCACGAGAGGAATGAGGGGATTATAGAATTGAATTCCAACGCAAACAAACTTATAAAATCATCAGACAATTAAAGAGAGTATCAGACAACCGAAAGGGTGAGTCGGCGGAACGCTGGGGAAAACTTTTTTTTGGCCCCTGATATCAACAGTTGCTTGGGTTGAACCAACATATGGATTGCACGGCATCGTCGACACTAACGGTAATAAATACTGAAGAAATTGCAGTAAAAGGTGCACTTAAAATGCAGGTCAGCTGTGAAGACGGCAACATTGACTGCACTCGTGGGCTTTTGCGCCACAAAAAAATGCGATCAAATATTCCGCTGGACAAAAAAAATTCATTGAGATCAACTTTGATCTCAAGTGGATTCTTTCCTCAAGGCCAACTTTCAAATATATTGAGTTGTTCGACGTTAACCAAGCGGTGAGCATGAGAAATCTGCTCAAGGAGGTTTTTCGATAAATCTGAGCTGTTTCGGGTTGAATGGTGCCGGGTGGAGGCCACGGGATATGAACTCTTCAGGGTTCCATTGTTCTGCGTTTCACCCCTCCCTCACATTTCAGAAGAATGACATCAGTCCCTTTCCTGATTCTTAACCCTGAAAAGACCCCTTTAACCCTTTTTTCCCAGGACTAAATGTCCCCCTGGTCTCACGGTCACACCCTCCCCCCCCCCCACCCCATCACCACCAGACCCGGATTGCTCGGATATTTCCCCGTCTAGTAGTCAGTGGGGACTAAACGACCGGGTTCCCACCACTCCTGCGACCAAACAGCCTGTGGCTGTTTGTGGGCATGAAGACTCTGCAGCAAAAAAGTGACGATATGTCACTTATGAAGTTATTTTTGGGATGACCGCATTCTGACTACTATTTGAATGTTGGACTTCATTCACCGAGGATCACGGCATGCAACGAACTGGTTTGCGCCGTGCTTTAAGAATGTCATCGTGTGGCTCAAAGCGCGCTTGTTTACCGCTGTCCGGGTGAAAAATCAACGGGAGACCATGTAAACAAATAAAAAACAAACAAACAATTGTAATTCTACTCCTCCATGTTTGATGAGAAAAATGTGCCTCTCCTTTCCCACATCCAAGGGCATTTTCCATCCAGTCCCCTTCAAAAGTACTTCGTTTTTCTCATCTGCTGAAGACATTGGGGTTTTCTGATCAAAAGACGAATATCACAACCAAAGCGCCACCAGTCAACGTTATTCACTTGAAGGTAACCGAATTAAGTCCATTCCAATGGTTTTTGCTCACTGGAAAAGTGGGTGGCCTCAAACAAAAAAGGTGCTCTGTCTTGAGTTGTTCAACATTCCTAGACGTAAATACAATGAAATAAAAGCTGGAATTCTCAACTTTTGTGTTATATTTATCTTGACCGGGAGCCAAAATGTCTTCAGTTTACAAGAAAAACAAAGGAACTGACCTTGCCATTCCAATACTTTTAGAAGGGGCTATAAACCTCCACTAAAAATACCGGGTTGATAAAACATTGGGTATAAACACACAAATACGAGTCTTTTTCCACACAAATACTTCCTTGAATTATGACCGGGGACGACTATTTTGCCAGATCTCTGTGTTAAAGTGACTTATTGATCTAATAAATAGTTCAAAGAACTTCTATGAGACTGTGTTTTGGTTGCGAGTCACAGTTCAAAGGTCGCCAATGGACCAGTGACTCCACGAGGCCGCGGCAGATGAAAGGCAAGAGCCGATTAGACGCCACATCGAGACACCACCACCCCTTCCCAGTGTGCCCTGGTGTCTGACACCTCGTCATCGCGCCAATCAAAGCCCAGCCCTCGGGGGCATCGTGGTGAAACGGTAGGATGTGAAATGTTGAAGGAACCCGGCTCCCTTTATGCTCGAGCCAGTTACCGACCGAGGGGTTTTCATTTCAGTCAAACTCACACATTGTGGGCCACATACGGACTCGGTGGATGCCAAGTGGGCCGGACCATTAACGTTATACCATACTCTGCTGTAAATAACCAAAAATATCATGTCTTTCCTTTGTTTTGGTATCAAGACGCATTGGCGCATTGATACTGTCTGATGTGTTGAGTCTGTCTCAGTGACAGACTAAGACTGCGGTTTTCTTCTCTGATCAAAACAATGTTGTCTTCTACTCTGATCAAAACAATGTGCCCCCTAGTGGATAATCTATGACGTTCAATCTATGAAAAATATTCATTCTGTGTCTTTAATGCGTTTTTTTCACTTTTAAATTATTCTGCGGGCCTGATCGAACCTCATTGGGGCAGGTTCCAGCCCGCGGGCCGTATGTTTGACACCACTGGTTTATCGTGTTATCAAGTGACAGGGTGCATGAAAGGGTTCAATTGGATGAAACAGATTCAATCACATTTGTGCATTGTGAAATCACAATCTCCTACATACCGTTCCCACGAGGGGATAGATGAAGCCAGCGCCGATGCTGGCGCGAACATCTCGGATTGGCAAAATGAACCCAGTGGGGGCGCCTTTCTTGTCCGGCATGTGGGACAGGGAAAGGTGAGTCTTGGCCATGCAGATTGGTAAAGAACCATAGCCCTTTTTTTAGGGGGGGGGGGGTAAAGAAAATTAGACTACAATAGTTGAAATCCATTTCAGACAAATAAGTGCAATCTCACCTGCTGATCATAGTCATTTATTTTGTCCACAGCCTCCGAGGACAGCTCAATGTCATCAGCTCCATACACCTTTTGGGCGATGGTTCGAATCTTTTCCACTATTGGCATCTATCACACCCAGGAAAAACAAAAGAGAGGATGTGGGGAGCAATTTCATTGCGTGAATATGCATTCATGGGACGAGAGAGGTAGAAAGCAATGTTACAGTACTGCATGGTGTGAAAGAAGCATAGTCGAGTTCGACCCACAGGAAAGACATTGTTTCACTTTCAAATTGTCCAAATCCTCGGAATTTTCAGCCTCTCAACAGGAAATACTCTGAGATGTCTGCGGTCCTCCATGAAAGCAGATGGATTATATTTGTGTTTCATCAACATAACACATTTGCAAACATCGGCTTTGGACTGTGGAAAATAACGATCAACATTTTTTTAAATCTAATTTCTGACATTGAGGTTTAATGACCAACATAAAATCGAAAACATCGACAAAATAACATTTATTCCAAAAAAAAAATTATTTTTTTTTAAATCTGAAGTTGTGCAAGATGAACATCACATTATGGTTGGTAATCAAATCAGTCTTTGTATGAACGTATAGTATTGTACTCCTGTTGTTGGATGCTTGGCGAGCATGCAGATGCATCCTGGAGAATGGGCGGCGACAGGATCATAACAGGATCAGTTAATTGGAGTCACAAATTCCCAGGGACACTAACTCAAAACAGCTGATCCCCAAATCCCCCCCTCCCTTCCTCCTCCCACATCAGTATTTTCCAACTCGGACGCCACCCCTCCCAAAAAAAAAAAAAAAAAAAAAAATCCAAACAGGCAGAGATGATTAGAGGTGTAGGCATCTACGGAATGAGAGTGAGTGGGAGCTGCGAAACTTTGCGTGGGAATAAATTGCGACCCTACCACAGTCTCACCTCAATGTCGTAGAGGAACTGGAAGTTGCTGGCTCTGCCGCTGGCAGCTTTCACGGCCTGGGCGAGTTCCACAGCACCTCGCCCTCCCTGCGCCCAGTGGTGGCACGGCACCGCGTCGGACGCCCCGCACTCTTTGGCGATCTGACACACGAGCTCTATCTCGGGCTGGGTGTCTGTCCTGGAAAATAGCAGCGTTCTGTAGCCATGACAACAAAACGGCTAAAAAGTAGTGAAGGAATGATTCTTTTACTTGAAGACATTTAGGGCTACCACGACCGGAACTCCAAACAGATGAGCGATCTCGATCTGCTTTCTCAGGTTGCTGAGGCAGCCGTGTTTAACAAGAGTGAGATTCTGCAAAGAAAAAGAAACAGAAATGATCAACGAAGTGTTGTGAAAGTCGCATACTTGAGTGCATATTGTAACACGGCTGGCTGAAGTTGACATGCAAAGCCATTTTACAAAATCCCCCCCCTTTTTTTTAAACTTACATTTTCAATCAATAAATAAATAAAAAATGAGATTTTAAAAAATGCTGTTGCAAGAAAAAAAATGTAATTTTAAATGGACTAAGCCAAGAAATAACATGCATAAGCACATTAGCTCGATCGGCTAAGCAGAAGTGCTGTATAAATATTTAACAATACTGCATGTCTTCTGTATTGCTCAAAATTCACAAAACATTCATTCTTTCCCCCCCTCATACCAATACAACCATTACACAAATCTTTGTTTTACTCTTTGTTTTACTCTCTAGACAGTTAAAACAAAAATCCATACTTCCAATGTATATTTTGAAAAAAAATGACGATTCGAGAAGTGTTTCAACATTTTTCTCAGACCAGTGTGAATGGATTTCTCAAACATTATAACCACCCTAATCATCATATTTTCTTTTCAGTGTGGCCCTAAAAAATCCTTCCAACATCCTACTAATAACATCTAACAACATATTTTAGAAATGTTTATGACATGTGGGAGTCTGGCTTAGACTGCCAAGCACATGAACCGCACATTGTTACACCCACGTTTGACCGCAGCGTGTGTACGCGTGTGCAGCCATTCAAGCAGAGCCACACCTGGTCTCATAAATTCATTTCACCAGCTCTGTTTTGCCCCAACTACTTCTGGTTCTTGTTACAGGCTTGACAATTCAGCGACGCCGCTACATTATTTAGTCAGCTGAATCTGCCCTGGAGCGTGCTTAATCCAAGCCAGATATGAGGATAACACCTCCTCCGCGTTACGGGAAAACCACATTCAAAGTTGGTTTCAGCTGTCAGTCAAGTCGCTACTCTTTATCGCATTAGCGGGCAAAATGAATGGATAAGGTGTCAGCGTGAAAATAGGTGGGAACCAGAAGGAAAGGGTGGATTCAATGAAGTGTCAAGAAATGCAACACCCCCCCCCCAAAAAAATGGCCAAATTACCGTATTTTCCACACTATAAGGCACTTCAGAGTATAAAGCGTACCTTCAATGAATGGCGTATTTTAAACTGTTTTCATATATAGGATGCACCACATTATAAAGCGCAAAGAAAAGAAGTTAAAAAAAGTGGATGCGGTTGCTTTGTGTGTCCACTAGATGGAGCGACACTAAAGGAATACAATACAATGCAGCTTTATTTCTATCGAGCCTTCACAACCGCTGCAGCTGTAACAAAGCGCTTTCCAGAATTATTTAAAATACTGCGTCCAAGAAATCAGAATATTGTTCCACATATAAGGCGCATCAGATTATAAGGCGCACTGTCGGCTTTTGAGAAAATTGAATGCCTTTGTGTGCATCATATAAAGTGGAAACTACAGTAAGTCAGATTTCATTTTTTTTAGTTATGTGTTCCAGTTGAAATGCAACTTTTGCCACTTGAATTAAAAGCTGTTTTAAACAGTGCATATGTGCAAATGTCACGGGTTCATCAAAAAGAAAGCCAACTTGCAGCTGGGCTGCCAAACTACGTTACAAAAGGAAGCAAATGACTGATTCGTAATTGAAGTCTTGCCTCGCCTAACGAATTTAAGGAGCTTTAATTGGGCTGCAGGCATCCTGACCTCCACGCCTAAATGGAATTAACAAGTGCCTACAAATACTTTTCTGCTTGTGTGTCACAACGAGAGGGATTCGAAAAAAAAAATGAAAGTGTCTCGTACCTCGTCGATGTATTCTCGTGGAAGCGGCACGCCGGCGGATACCTGAAAACAAAAATAATCACACGTGTTAAATTTGGGACACATTTTGAAAGGTTTGGGTCAAATCATGACATTTCAAATTTCTCAGAAACGCAATGCGAAATGAAAGGAGCTTATTATATACCGTTAAATCGTGAATAAGACGCACGCGTGTATAAACACTTTCTGATCAGAGTGAATAATATGAATGAATAAAGATTCAAAACATACCAAGATATTGTAAATGCTTTTCAATCCGTATTAAAAACTCTGCTCCTTTCCCCATAAATAGGATTAAGGTCTTATAGTATTTTTAAAATCACGTTTTGGAAAATCTTGTTCCTGCACTTTCCGCATTTTTTGTGATTTTGGTAAGCTATTTCTTTTTTCTTTACTTTGCTTTTAAATATCTTTAACTCTGTTTGCTGCTGCTTAGCAATGTCATACTTTAAATTACAATACTTGAACGTCTAATAGTTTTGTCGCTTAGTCCGACTGTGGTGCAAAAATATAAGGTGGTGTTTGTGTAACTTGACATGACCGCTAAAATGGCTGTTGACAAAATGCCAGCGGGCAAAATGACACAATGGTGGTTTCTCGGTCTTATCATGACAGTGCGCTGTCGGTGACTTACGTTGGGGCCTCCGCCGTGCATCTTCAGAGCCCGAACGGTCGCAACTAGCACCACCACATTGGGCCTCAAGCCCGAAGTCCGGCATTTAATATTGAAGAACTTCTCCATCCCGATGTCCGCTCCAAAGCCAGCTTCGGTCACTGTAATGTAAGGTGCACGATTTTAGCCACATGAGCTCGTTGTAGACGTTGCTGGTTGATCATCTGGCCCACGATTGGGGAAAAATTTATAGCTTGGGTTTGAAATATATCTTTGTGACACCAGTCCTTGGGATTTTTTTGGATACTCGCATGTCGTATGCCTGTGAGTATTGTCCCAACTACAATTTGATGTATTATTTTACAATGTTTTAATGTGTTTAGAGTGTGCAGGAGAGGGGGAAACTATCTATAAACAGTTGGGGTTTTTTCCCTTGGTATTTATGTGCGGTCAGTGATGTTTCACTGCGCTGTCTGAAAGAGTCACAGGGCCTCCCTCTGTAAGGATGCCCTTACCCACCCGCCTTTTGAACCGGGCCAAGGAAAGCAAACATTGTACTCCACCTGGCATGGCGCCCTTGTTGAGATAAGCTTCCCTGGCTCGACATGCATGCGCGTGCGCATGATAATGCTTGAACAACACTTGCTTGTTTGAGCTAATCTTGAACGAGTCCAGAGATGTATTTCAAAGCTACCACCAGTTAAATAGATACTTGAGCAGGCCACGCCCATTTTCCCATTTATGGACTTTTCTCAGATGAGCTGAAAAGCGGGAAAAGCGGGAAGAGGCACTTTCACTAAATATCGTTTCCAAAATCTACTGATGAGCTTTCAGACAGTCAAAAGAAGAATGAACTGAAAGGATCAAGAAAATAAGCAAATTGTTGCGTGCAGTTACCATTTGTTGCCTTGATGGGCTCTTTGTGACCACCGGACAAGACGGAAAGCCAATTCATCATGACTTGCTGCGAGTCACAGGAATAGCTGGTTGATCCTCCCACGTACAAGCTAAGTGAATTATCCATCTGGTCATCTCATGTTTTTGAGCCATGAAATGATAAACAGCTCGATTCTCCTGTTATAACGAGGCATCAAAACCCCGCCGACTTTCTAAATGTCAACAAGTACGGCATTCGGCATGTGGTGCTGTGAGCGTAATGAGCAAACGGCTAACCCAGTTAACATTTCAAATCGAATGAATGTGATCGCGCTGACGTGAATGGGACGCATGTTAGGAAACGCGGCAAGTAAATCGGCGTCATTTGGTTAGGCGGCAGCGGGTTGGTCTCGTGGTGAGCGGGTTAGCAGTCCCTTCAACTTGCGTTGCTGCGCTTCCTCCCACCTTCCCAAAAGATAGCTTTGAGATTCATTGAAGCTTGAATTGAACATAAGTGAGTCGTTTTCGTCTTTGTCAATGTCATGCGCAAGCTCTTGCAAGTTTCCGTCTCTGGGTGACGACCTTGAACCATCCCCAGAGACAGGATGGACATGACGGCGGATGCCATGCGGAGGGGGGGGAAAAAAAAGAACAAGCAACTAGCAACATCTACTTCCTGTTAGGCCAGTTTTCCATCATAAAATGTTCGCTTGCTGTATTGCCGCGGTTCATCATTCGCATTCAGTGATCGATTGGATTGGAAGACAGTACAGCCGATCACAAAATAGATCAAATGTATAGTAGAGAGAAGATCCAGGTCAATACTAAAAATGTAACAAACAGCGAGAAAGACAGAGCGACTTCATTTAAGGTCGAGGTGACTTGAAAAATGATAACACAGAGCCCAATGAAGCGCGGCCATGAATTTGAGCACCCCCCGCACCCCGGCCCTCATGCGTCCTTCAGCGAGTTCAACAAGAGTTCATTTTTCAACTCAGCTTTACAGGGTTACGCTAAAACAACAACAACAAAAATCTTTACCTGCATTTTAGTCACCGTCTGTCATTTGTGAGCACGTTTGCTTATTTTTGTGGCAGGGTAGGTTTGGTGCCTGTCAAAGAACTTTTAAATACTGCAGAAAATCTGGATAAAAGCTGTAGATTAACTATTTTTCTAGATTGAAGTGGCAATTTTTTAAAAACTTATGAAAGATAATTGACTCTTATTTAAAAGACACATTAAAAGATGCGTGGGACATCTGAAAGACGTTCATCTGCACTCCTTGAGTTTAATTTCATTTGAAATTTTGGATTCAATCATTCCATCTGCCTTTCATCTCATTTGACGTCACTGTCCTTGTGCTCCACACGCGTATGAAATGCTATTTTCCAAAAATTATCCATGAAAGAGAACAGCAAAACAATTCGTCCAAGTCGCCATTTTGACCCACTTCTTGATACAATCTCTCTCCTTTTTTTCGGAAGAGTGTTCATCAGTTGATGAAGCGGTTTATGACCTGTTTAATGCTTTTGTCACAAGTGTCTTTCACAGTCGGGCCGTTTTTGTCGCAATGTCACACTATTGCACACCTCAGCAATTAGCTCCAAGGATTAAAGGAGGTGACTTGGGTAGGGGGGAGATTTTTGAAGTTGAGGCAGCAAGTTGATGGGAGCGGAAGGAAGTGCGTTTGCTCGGGGGTGGGGAGGTCATCATGCATCCCAGCTGCCGCTTTGGGGGACGACGGGCGGGAGGTCGAGTTCCTCGCATACCCGAGTGCCGAGTAACAATCCCGCCCACAGGTAGGGCTCGATGACGTCTTGCGTAATTTTCTCCAGACCCAAATATTGTCTTAAGTAAATGACCGAATGCGACGGCATGAAGTGCAGACGGCGGATGACCTTAAATGACACCCAAAAGCAGATTTTGTCGATTTGTCAAGGGCTGCCCTTAATGCAGAACAGATTGACTAGCAGATCCCTGTTGATGGCGGCGCTGCATCACTTTGGATATGAGAGCTGCACAGCTTTTGAGTAGAAAATAAAGATGAGGTGGCGAGTCTGGGTTTGTCATGTCATTTATCAGGAAATAAATTGTTATTTTCTAAGAAGTTACTCTTTTATTTGATTGGTTCCGTGCTTAATTTGTCATAGAAAACCAATCTTTGGGCCTTTAAAGATCAGTCAAAAAGCTCAAAAACATTCAATAAAGGTTTGATTTGAGATTTCTGTGATGAATCCCTTTCAGCAGTTTTGTCTAACCTTGCCATATTTTTCAGCAAATTATCAGAGGGCGTCCGACAAGGAAGGGAAGGAATGAGTGATGGAAGACAAGTGTGGAAGGTTTTTTTTTCCTGTTCCTTTTTAAAGAGATTTGCAGTGTTTTGAAACCCAACACTGGTTACCTCATAACAGCTGACTGCCCGCCCGTGTTCAACGTGTTAAAAGTGTTGTTTACCTGTTATCGCGCACACAACGGAGCTTCGTGTATACATCTATATCATTCGACAGTGGCCGCGAAGGCTCGCCAACCCGCATTCCAAACATGTTTCTGCTGCCAAAGTAAACGTAGACAACAAGAACAGATGAATAGATGGATAGATTAAAAAAAAATGCAACGGCTCATGTACGCCTTGGCGTTGAAAGGATTAGCGTGGCTTACTCCAAAATTCCTGAGGGTTTTAAGATTATCACTTTACTTCCTTCCTCTTTCCTGTCTGTTTTCACGCAATCTTCCCACCAATTTCCTAGAAAGCTTCACCGGATAGCGATGCCAGAGTAGCAAAGAATGTGGGCCAAAGGCTGCGAGAGTAAGGAAGTAATTCCAAGTGTAAGTCGAGCGTGTATTTTAAAACGTGACTCCTCGTCTCTGTCGTGAGTATGGGTAACACTTGATCTGTATGCATAGGGGCGGTGTGCACTTACCCACAAATCCATCCCGTCCCACCAACTTCAAAGCCAGCTTGTCTGCGAGGACCGAAGAGTTGCCATGGGCGATGTTGGCGAAGGGCCCGGCGTGGACAAACACGGGTGAACCCTGCAACAATGGCAAGGGGGTATACAAGACACACAAGCGTTTAGTCGGACAGTGTAACCAACAGCAACTCATTCGGCTACGGTTGAAATTGGAAAAGGACCTTTTCTTTCACGCGACATCTTTCGAGGACAATGTTTGGGGGATGAGTGTCTCGGTGTGGGCTGGCAGCACATACAGTGCATAAAATGGGGATTAAAAAAAAGTTCAAAGGGGCCTGACTAACAAAATGTGCCAGCGGGCTTTTTTTCTCTTCCTGATGAATGAACAAATGGATGGGAAACCCACAGCGTCCGGGTCATAAAAAGGCCTACGAGAGCCATCATGTTGCTCCGTGATAAATTTCAAGCTTGGAAATAACATTGCTGATGCACAACCACCAGTAGGTGGCATCGGTGCTCCATTTTAGATTTCAAATCAGCAGAGTTTGAGTCCACTGGGAGAAACTCCTGGATTTTAAAAACTTACCTATTCAATTTTTTTTGTTGCTCAGGCCGAAGGAATAAAAAGGAGAGCTTTGGTGTCATCTTGTTGGCTTCCTGGTGCCAATGAATCAATGGTGAATTTAGTTGAGGAGCTTCGTTTAGACGAAAGCCGTGCTTTGCCGCCATCCCGTGCCATCTGCATGCTGCACTTACTCATTCGAATGCCCTTCAAGTGGGCAATGAGAGCCAGTACAGTCCATTTCCCCCCCCCCCCCCGTTTGACTGATGAGTAAACTTCATAACCCTGGTATAAAAAATTTAAAAAAAACTATATATCCTTGTATTGTGACGAGGATGTAGAAGGCTAAAACCAGCGATGTAATTTAATGATGATGATGATAAAGCTTTGTTGCCAAACTGTCTTGTACCGTAGTGCACACAATGCAACAAACACGAAGGAATTAAATCAGTTTGCGGCATACGAGGAACATGTGAAAGACAAATGGAGCTAAGCGATCCATTGTTAGACTGCGGGGAGGAAAAAGGAAGGATGGAGGAGGCCACACATGATTTTCGAAGCTTTTGTTTGCGTTCCCCTCCCGCTGTTAAACATCAACGCTTTCACGTCGGAGAAAGAGATCATCCCCTTCTTCACACATTTCGGACCAACGCTAACAACGTTGTGCATTGTTAGATAGCCCCGACGCACGTCACCGCCGTGATTTTGCACCTGAACTTTGAACCGCTCCACTTGGCCCTTTCCAACATCCGCGCATGAATGAAAAATGCCGTAATGGGAAGTGATGAAAGAAAAAGTAGAAAGCTGTCCAACATTCACCGGATGGATGTGAAGATTTTTTTTTTGGGGGGGGGGGGGTATAAACGGAGGTCATGAACAAAACAGGAAGTTGGCCCATTTCACATGGCATGTGTGTGTCTGTATTTTAAAAAATAAAAAAATAAATAAAAAAGAGAAAAATCACAAATATCGAGACCACAAAGGACTCGGGCAATCTGCACTGGATGGAAAATTCACACGGAGCGCAGAGGCCCCACAGACCACGAAACCAGCTCCCTGACCAGAATCACAGGAAACGGCTCGAACAACACGACCACAGCGCTTCCTCCGAAAAAACAAGGGGAAAAAAAAAAAAAAAAAAGTTATCTCTGCTGCGTGCCCTTTCCACTCCCCACAGCACCGCCAAAAACAGACAATGTGGGACATTCCAAACAAACAAAAAGATACCCGAAAACAACGCTGATTTCAGCCGCCCCACTGCAAACATTGTGTGGTGAACAATACGATGCAGCTTGAGCAAGACCTTTTTTTTTTCAAAGGATGTTAATTTC
Source organism: Hippocampus kuda (assembly GCA_901007745.1). Classification (NCBI taxonomy): domain Eukaryota; kingdom Metazoa; phylum Chordata; class Actinopteri; order Syngnathiformes; family Syngnathidae; genus Hippocampus; species Hippocampus kuda. The sequence goes on along the minus strand of CAAKHF010001652.1, from coordinate 99,641 downwards.
AAGGAATTCCGCCCTCGGAGGTAGTACCGTAAACACGACAGAGGCTGGATGGCATATGTCTGTCAAGGAATGTCAGAAATAAGTGTGACTTTTCACACATTTCGGAAGTCACACCAGATGCCAACGTGGACCTTGTTGGGCATCCAATTAATCGATTGCAGGATGCGTTGACGCAAAGTCGCGGCAAGTTTTTGGGGGAACGGCAGAAAAATTCCGTTTTTTTCTGCTATGACTGTTTTGCAGGATCTGTGTGTCCAAACGAATCATGTAAGAATTTTCCAAACCATTCGCTTTATAGTCAAAACTCTCCAAAAACCAAGTAGACATTACAAGAAGTGTTTCTCTGCCCGCTATCAAAGAAATTTGAAGACATGTGTTGCAACGTGAGCAAGATCGGTCTTCTCCAAGCTGCCCAACTTGATCCTTAGATGGCGAGCCAGGAGGAGGAAAGAGTCCATACCTCAACTTTTAAGAGCTCTCTGTGGAGCGCTTGTCATTTGACTTGACAGCAGAGGCCGAGGGGAGCGAAGACCTTTTAAATTCCCTGTTTATCCTCCTGAGATATTCATCAGAGGAAGCTTAAGCCGAGAAGGGCGCGGTGTGTCTGAGATGAAGTGGCCGTGACGCACGGCGACTCACCTCAAGGGTTTGCATCAGCGTGGGCTTGATGGCGTCCTTCATAAGCACGGCCAGCGCCCCGCTCACACCCTGACAGCAGACAGAAACATGAGTCTACTACAACACGAATACAAGATCTTAAAGCAATGTCTTAAGTGAATGATCAAATTCTACGGGAAAAAAAAAGTTTGAATTGTCCAAGATGAAGAATTAAGATTCAAGGGTCAAACCACAACCCGATTAATGGCTTGATTTAAGAGGTGTTACTCGGCAATTATGTCATACGCTGTATTTCCACAGATCCTAAAGTGTGGGGTGGTAAAAGACTAATGTGATTTTATAGCGGAGCCTACACTGCCCTTGAAATAACACATGCCACAGTCCTCCATGGGAAACCAGAGCCGGTTGACCTTGTCGGCTGGACATGCTGAGTGGTGCTTAAATGAGATGTTTTCTTTTACATTTTTTTAAGGTGGGGGAGGCTGGGGGGGTTTGGATTTACCATGTTGTTTTGGCCGGTTCAACTGCAAATCAGGGACATCTGCATTCATTGTGAAAGCAGACAGTCACCAAGAAAGACTTAATCGTCGCAATTATAAACACACATGAATGAAACTCCCATTTTCCTGCAGGAATGCCGAGACGTAGCCGTGATAAAACTGAGTGTGGGGAGGGTGTGACTGTCTGTTCTCACACTGCGGGGATGCAAAGATCAAACACCCACCAGGTCCTCTGCGGTGACAGGCTGTCCGGAACGGCTGGTCCCCACCACCATGCGCGCCAGTCTTTGTTTCATGTCCTCCAGGCCGTCTGCCAGAGCCAAGATAGCCATGATCTCGCTGGCCACCGCAATGTCGAAGCCTGTCTGGAGTGTGTGACAAAACCATGCACAATGTAAACTCCAAGCCAATTAAGAGAGAGTTGTAATAAATCGTGATATTGACTTTGATAAATGCATGTTGTCGTGACATAACTGCTGGGGATGAAATGAGCAGCCCTTGGTTTTAAACAGACTAGATCTTTTTTGTGTCATATTTATTTGCGAGTGGGGACGACCCGCTGGGAGAAGTACAGAAAACCCGAGCTGAAAATGTAAAATGACTTTTCACTACAGGGATCCACCGACGGATGGAATATTTATTTTCCCCACTCCCACCCTCACCCCCTCCCTATGTTGGAAAACCCTCAGGGGCGAAATTGTATTTAGTGAAGGATGAACCAAAATGAAGGCGATAAACGTAAGCATGTGCTGAACCGGTTGAGAAGCTATGATAGGAAGTAAGTATGTGTGCGTGGATCATTTTTCGCCTTCTTCAAATATTTGCTTTGACTTTGGCTCGCTGTCTTCCTATTGGAGGAGAAATGTTCAAGTGCGGGATTTCATTAACTGTCCTCAACGAAGAGATATGAGGGTGTTTTTTCACAGCGTGTGAGGGTGGGTATTTGGGTAGTCACCTACAACCTGACCTATTAACACCCACAAAGAGCACCAAAACAATTTTTTTTTTCAGATTTTTGTCGCTGTTGTCAAGTTACACACTCAAGGACAAAATATAAAACAAAGTTTCTGCCTGTAATTCATATTTATCGTGGCACCAAAAAGTTATTTTAATTATCTTTTTTTTTAATTCACTGGACGATAAATCGGTTATCAAAATATAATTCTGCCAAATATTGGAATTGGCCTCCTAAAAAATCCCTATCGTCGGGCCATGGCCAACATATAAGTGATCTTTTTTTTTGTGCGATCCCAAAAATGTTTTCATCTTTGTGCAATGATCATGCACTTTAAAAAAAAAAAATCTAACAAACAAACCTCTCTGATTTGTCCTTTTTCAGTGCTGGCCTGCCCGACGGTGATCTTCCTCAAAAAGCGGTCATTTGTATCAACCACTGTAAAACAAGGGAAAAGAAAGAGGGGTTGCACTTCCTGCAGTATTGTACTACTGAAAGACGCAAACACAGACACACCTGAAAAGACGTTAAAAAGGGGAGAGGGTTTATCTCCCGTGACACACTTAAAAGTGCTTATAATGTTGCGGGGTTAAAAATGCTCTTTTCACCCCCATTCTCTCGGATGCTGGAATTTTTACTGCCAGTTCTGGTGTTACACATATTGAAAAAAAAAATTCAAAAAACACAAATATAGTTAACTTTAGTTCAGATTTTTATGGCAAGTGTTTTTGTCGTCTGTGTGCTTTTTAACTCATTCAGTACCAGCCAATTCTGGACCAAGTCTGAAAAGACGTTTAAATACGTCTTTGGGAGTGAATGAGTTAAAAAGGATGCCCGCTGGACTCTCACGGCCAACATAAAACCAACACAGCTCCGCGCTGTTCATGCTTTTTTTTTTTTTTTTTTTACCTCTCTGCCAGGTGATCTTGGAAGGGTCGAGGTCAAGACGGACAAAAGAACTAACTTCCTGTGGCGTGAGAGAGGCAGGGTCGCTTTTGTCGATGCCGAGACGCTGGAATGAAAAGAGACGAGATGTGAGAACAGGACATATGTGCTTTGTTAAAAACGACTCGACTTTGAGTTCATCAGGACATTTGCGATATTGAATAGAAAGAAACAGTACCGCTTCACCTTTTGGGGACAGTGCCATGAAATGACCATCACCTGATAAATATTTCACAAGGAGTCCAAACTTGATCTCTGTATAACTCTTAAATTCATATTTATTGTCCTTACCAAGTAACCTTCCAAGAATTATGATATTGTCAATGGTTTCACAATAAAATGAACCCCATATAAAATTCTGGGCTCATACGAACTCGTATGACGCTGTACTTGGGAGGAACGGGAACAGCTGGAGAATTTGAAGACAGAATAACTGATCCCACTTACGCGCAGCCTGGCAACCTGGATGGGCGAAAATCTTCTCACTCCGTTGACTGACGGCACAAGTCGACTGTACAGACCCTTGGATTGGACAAACGAGACAAAAGCCAGTTCGTTTGAGGGAACGCAACGCTTTTGGGTGAAATTACTGTATCTTCATACCTTGTCCGACTGGGTGGCCTCGTGAAGCATCCTGGCGTCGATGGCTGCCGCCACCAAGTTGTTGGCAGCGGTGATGGCGTGAATGTCACCCGTCAGATGGAGGTTGAACTAAAACGCAGACAGAAACCTAAATTCTCATTTTTGTTTCTTGGAAAGTGCACAACTTTATTTTCCCCCAAAATTTTATTCTCTTTATTTCGCCGGGTTTCTCTTGGCTGCACAGGTTTTATGTTCGATTTTGTGCAAGACATGAGCTTGCTTGTCTTATTTGGATGGCTGGAGCTTTGAAGATGAACTCCTTGCCTTGTGTCCCACTTCTCCATGTCAACCTTTTTGACTCTGTTACTTTGAAGATTTTTTTTTCCAAGGGAACACTAATCCTGCTAAGGGAGGCTGTGTGTGTGTGTGTGTGTGTGTGTGTGTGTGTGTGTGTGTGTGTGTGTGTGTGTGTGTGTGTGTGTGTGTGTGTGTGTTTTACCTCCTCCATTGGGATGACCTGAGCATATCCCCCTCCTGCAGCTCCCCCTAGACACGAAAAGAAGAAGAAAAAAAAAGCACAGTCAGAGGCATACAACAAGACAGGGACGCACAAAGACGGAGTGCCGAGTACTGCACTCTGAATGAACTGCTCACTCCATGACACAAAAAGGCATTAGGGTATGAAATGACAGCTACATGCTGACAAGAGACACAAAACAAACCTCTGAAACGTTCCAAAGTAGCAAATGTCCGTTGATGGCTTTGCCGAAAGAACACTTGAGTGTAGTCACGAGGATGGAAAGTTTTCTTGCCAACTAAACCATTAAATTTTGATTTCTAATTTTACACCAAATAAGACCCATTGTTCACAATATCATAGCTGTTTTTCCTCTAAAAAAATAAAATACAGTACATCTTTATTTATATAGTGCTTTCACGACCGCTGCAGCTGGAACAGGACGATCAACTTAGAATAAGATCGAAAATCCGCCTTTGTGAAAGGCCCAAAATGCTTTAGTTTGTTTATAAAATTAACTTTTAGGGGGGGAAAAAAACACTTGCAGGTTTGGTCGCTAAAAGAATTCCTTCAAAATTGAGCCACCTAAAATCTGTTTCACTTCACGACATGAAATTTTGCAGGAATTTAGGAGGCATGCGAGTCATGAATAGACCTAAAACAAATTCTCAATCAGCCATACCTGAAAAGAACAGAGGAATTATGTCATTTGGGTTTAGAAGCAGCCATTTTAGGGTAAATCTGGCCCTTTTAATGGTTTTTTTTTTTTTGACTAGGTGTCCTTAAAAGGTGACCTTGGATTTGGGCTACGCTAACAATCTAACATGTAAGGGCCTGTTCATCGCTGCTTGCAGCTTTAAGTATTCGTGTATTTCTCAGTGGTGTAGAACGTCACTTTTTATAATAAGTAGCTCCCATGTTACTTAAAAAAATTAATCTAAGCAAAATATTGAAAACACCTCTCACTATGTAGTAGTGCACACTGCAGCACTGCAACTTCTGTGCGGTATCGCTAATTTCGTAGACTGGGTGCGGGCTTAGATCAGAAGTGTCAAACTTGTTTCATTTGTGGGCCTTGTGGTTGAGGTGAACAACCACGCCACGTCGTGCTTACCCTTAACCCCAAAGGTGGGTCCCTGAGAGGGTTGTCGTAGACAGGCGAAAGAGTTAAGCTTCAGGTGAGCAGACAAGGCCTGCACTAAGCCGATGGTCACGGTGCTCTTCCCTTCGCCGAGGGGGGTCGGAGTTACGCTAACAGAAAACAGACAAGTTTTAGCCTCGTGTTTCTGAAGGAGTGATGGGAACACCAAGCCAAAAGTGATGACATCAACTCACCCGGCAACCAGGACGTATCTGCCGTCAGGCTGCGCTCGGAGGCGGTCTAACAAGGAGAGGCGGACTTTTGCTTTGCTCCTGCCGTAAGCTTCGAGCTCTTCTGGCAACAGGCCAATCTCCTCTGCCAACTGTTCAACTGCCTTCGGGGTCTGAGCTCTGGAAATCTCTATGTCACTAGCAAACAAAAATAGTGCACGCACAAAAAAAAACACAAAACAAGCACCACATTCAAATCAGTCCATTCAAAGGTTATGCAGAAATGGCGAAATGTCACATAAACGAGAGCTTGATGTACCTTGGTACGGGCGTCAGGGGCTGTAGGTTGAGAGTGCGCAGTCGCCAGGGTCGATACTGCTGCTCCTGGAGCCTCCGACTGCTGCTGTGCACCACATTCTTGTACACACACAAAAAAAAAAAAAAAAGATTTTAAAAAACAACAACAATAAGAATACAATACAAAGTTAGAAAAACAAGTCGTCCTGGCTGACAAAGGGGCATACCTGTATTCTGTACGCTGCCGTCAGATACGCCAACCCGGACTTTGAAGACATCCCAGACTCATCTGGAAATGAATAAAAACTGATTTGAGTACGATGTGGTCCATGACATCCCCGCTCCACAACAGAGAGAAAGACGACTGCAAGCCGGCATTGCTTCCAGTACCTGTGTGTAGGGTGGGCTCCCAACGGATGACCGCAGCCCCCGGCTTGATCCAGGTGGATGGAATGTAGAGAGGATCTGCACCGAGTAGGACCACAGCATCGGCCTCCATCACCTGGGAAAAATGATTCCCATGATGAGTCATCAAAACAACGGCAGTGAATAGAAGCCACAAAAAGAGTCAAACATACTTGTCTCTGTAGGTTCTTGGTATTGGAATGACTTTTGAGAACTGCCATTCCACTTCTCTCCAGGAAGCACTGCAGGGCAACTCCAGGAGGTCCTTCAGCAACGATCATCGCTAGTCTTCCTCCTTCTACAGGAGAGTCTAGAGCAACATATTTTCCTTTGACAATATTGTGTAGCTTTCATGAACATTCACTCATTCCTGTCTTCTGAATTAATATACGATAAGATTTTATGAACCGCAGACTGATTTACCAACCAGTTGATTTAAATCATCCCATTAATCCGCCCAAATGACTTTAATCGATACTTATGGAGAAACTTCAAGGGACCAAAAAAAAAGAAGTTACTTCATTATGTGTTTTTTTTTTAATTAATTAATTGGTCATCTGAATTTTATTCTTCTGAATATCATAACTGGCCTCAAAAATCCTTATCAGTCAAGCACTAGATTTTATAAAGTGGACTGCAGTGGTTGCTTCAGGTACGAGTGACCCAACTTCAGAGTTTGTCGAAGTACAACCCCTGGTTTTTTTCCTGAATTTTTGACTTGCAAGCAAAAAGTTGACACTTCAGTGCTTTATGGTGGCAGGCAATGAAACAACCACACATAAAAAGCCAGGCTGTCAAAGTGTGCATTCAGAAATGATTGGGAAAAAAAGATGTCACAAGGCAACACGTGTAGAGTTAACTCACCGTGTTTTCGCAACAGATCCATAACGGCGCGGGCAACAGGCGGCACAAAGCCTTTGTTCAGGTCCCCTTGCACCAAACGACCCGTGTTCAAATACGTTATCCTATCGTAAAAGATGGAGAGAAGCACATGTATTGAATGGGTTTTTGCAACAGATATAACAAGATTTGTCTACCTTTAGTCAAGGAATTTGCAGCAACGCCGTTGAAATGCTATGTTCTTATGAAGCATAAAGCAGGGTACACCAAAGTGTTGAACGTGCAAGCATTTCTATTTTTGTTGAAATTGAGAAAAGCATCCGCATATGTGGGACCATATTACAGCGTCAATGAGGTGGACATGGAAGGACAAGGCCAAAATCAAGACCAGTGGATGATTTGACCAAGATTTTCTGGTTTCTACTTCTCACTGACACTATCAGAGAGGCATTTGTTGAAAAAAAAATGTGAAAAAGGCTGTACAGTATTTTTGTTACTTCAGCTCAAGTAGGACTACTTTTCTGTTAGATAGCGTGGTGGCGCCATCTTGTGGCATCTTGATGCAGAGGAACTCGGAGACAAACTTTATAAGTCAATGGAAGCAAGCCTAAGAAGCAGAAGAAGTTACAAGAAAATTGTTGCGGCATGTGTACATGTACATGCCGCCATTTTTTTTTCAATCAAATCATTTGAAGGGATGGCAATTGAAATTAATCAGCAAAAAATATCTATAAGAATCAATACCAGTTGGCCCTAATTTAAATAATTAATAACTGCAATTATCGACATTTCAAACATTTTGGGGAGGGCATCAATGACTCAATTACAGCAATTATTCATAACAAAGCCCCACCCCCGTGACTGTATTCCAAAGCTGCCATTTTAATGACACACTTTAAATAATTAAACCTCTCTGTAAAATGTAAGCCATTGTGTATTCCTCCAAGTTTTTACCCATCGACGTCCTTCTCGGGTTTGAGAGCGTCGAGCACTCGGCTGGTGAGGGAAGCAGGGGGAAGGTGGAGGTAGATGCCGTGCACCCTGGGGTCCTCGTTCAGCTTCAACACCTCCTCGACGATCTATTCATGCGGAAAAAGCAAACGTGTGACGCGACTTGAGCTAACAGTTGAAGGCATTAAAAAAAATAAAACGGAACACACATCAACTCATTTCGGGAAATGAACAATGTGATCATCGCCGATCTCCACATATTAGTTTATTCGTCTTTGCTGAAGATTTAACCAACAAATAAAGACAAATGGGGAAATCTTTATTTGCAAAATGCACTATTGATATACTGTAGCTTCACGTGGTGAAAGAGCGATAAATAGCCCTGTCAAGGGCCAAGATCCAATGTGAAGTCAATTTCGCTTCATGTCAGATGTTAGAAAGTCACAGTGGAGCAATCATCTAATTGGATTTTGCAGTTCAGATGCAGCTGATCACATGCCGTGCAAACAAACAGCCGACGGAATGCTAAGAGCATGCACAGACTCGCAAAAGATGGAAGTGCCTGTAGAGTTTCACTTTTTTTTTTTTGCTCCACTTACTTCATCTTCGCTGTCCTTGGCTAGACAGATCTGTGTGACGTTTAAGCCGACCTGTGGGAGAATGTCATGAAAAAGCGATCGTCTGCAACGTGGTATAGAATGGTGAGGACAAAAAAAAAAAAAGGGAGTTAGTTATTCATTCACATGTAACTATTACCTTTTCTGCTATTTTCTTATTGATCTCCAAGAGGATGTCATCTTCACCCACCTTTGAAATAAAATTACCGGTACTTTGAAGCCATGTCATGTTTTAACGGAGCTTGAGTAAAATATAAAAGCCATGACTACCTGTATGATGGCAAGCAGCGGCTGGACTGATAGATTCTTTCTCTGCAGGGCCACGATTGCCTCTTTGCTGGTTTGAACCACATCCCTGTGACAGAGAAAGGAATCAGAACAAAAACGTTTTAGATTATACTCTAAGGTATGACCAGTATGTATTATTTGAGGCTAAACTTGAATACACATGGGGGGGTTTTAATAGCAAAGAGATCTTATTTTACCTCCCAGCATCAACATGTGTGAGACAGTACGAGGTTCTGAAATTTATATATAACACTGAGAACACAACTGGTGCTGCTGGGCAGAATTAAAAGCCTGATCTGTTCAGTGTGTACAACGAAACGAATTTCAAACATTGAGACTAACAAGAACTAACGGGGAATATACATTGGGCATTCACAATGACGAAACATGTATACGTTCAATGAATGAATGACTGAATGAAGTCCATTTAGTCATTCGACATCCTCTTGGTGATGAATAACCATATTAAAGGTAACAAAGGCGAGGTTACATCAGCAAGCGGCGGTGGGAAGCTTCTAATCATATCCGGAAAACGTGCGTGTTTGGCGGTTAGCCAAAACGCAACACACACCGGAAGTGTCGAGCAGACGAGAGATACATTTCCGACTTAACGTTTTGACGACATGTAAACAAACCAATTCAAAAAAGATACAAAATAAATCCCCTTTACCTGAGAGAGCGGTCGAAGTTACCGCCATCACGTTTCGGCGACTGCTTCCCGAAGTAGTCGGCCAGTTTGGCGTTGGTGCCGCTGTTAGCCGAAGCGCTCGCCGACCGCGCCAAAAGCCGGCTGGGAGCCGCGACGACCGACTGGCATCTCCGCGGTGTCCCGCTGACCCTGCTTCCGTGTCGGGCATGGTGCATCCGAAGAGCGGCGTTGCCACAAGCGTTACGAATTACAGATAATTTCATTTTCGGGTCTTCGTTCCTATTAAAAAAACCTCTAAAACCTGTTTGATAACTTGGTGACTTCTGCCAGCGAGTTGGCCAAACTAGCAAAGTGATGTCAGGATGGATGCGTGCCTTCTTCAAAGACCATGAGAAATGTGGGATTTCGGTCGTGTCAACAAGAAACAAAACGACGTATAAATGCTGTCTACGCCCCAAATGAACGCATCAATTTTTTAGAACATAATGAATATTTTTGTTTGTTAGAAGCGACACTTTTCACGGGAAATGGTGATCACGTCGTACATAAACAACTACACACTTAATATTTGCGAGTTACTCCTGAACGCAACAGCGTTGCAAAAATTAAACACGAGCATGTTTTGACACTGGTCAAATCGATCACGAGACGCCACTTAATTTATTGATAAACTTTACAAAAACCTTAATTTCCGACCTTCTCATCTATTATTCAATTTTTTTCTTTATTTTCAAGAACGTTTCTAAAAGCAGGTTGGCCCCACGATACGTCAGCATGTTTGCCATATTGAATGTGTCAACGGACTAGAAATCTCAGTTCATTTTCCTCGCTCGTCTGTTTAAATTAGGATTACCAGTGACAATCCTAAACTGAATTTCAAACAGCCATTATAAGCAAAATCAGTGAACACAACGAATACGGTGCTTGATTTGGGTCAATTTAGTCATTCAATTTAGTCACTTCAGATCGGTGCTCCAGCTGCTGATCACACCTTTTTTTCGTTACTTCACGTCACAAACCCACCGGTCTTCATTCCTACCTCATGACTTCTGACTATCACACAAAAGCCAACCGACGTCGGCGGCCGGTGATTTCTGATCCCTGCATGTAGATGGAGGGCGCCCCCATTGCTGCTCGCTGCACTTTGGGATGGTGCTGAGATATCAGGCACCTCAAATTTAAGACAGACATTGGACACACAGCAAAGGTAAGACACATTTATTTCGTCATTGTCCTGAAGGTTTAAATTTGTGTGGCGTGTGCACCTTCAAATCCACTTTTGTGGCTTCAAATTTTGTATAAAAATGGGTCAAATGCATGAAACACTATGTGACTCATTTGTGTTGTTTATTCAGTGCATCATTAAGTTTAGTGTAGTGGAAAGCGTGTCAATGACCATTAAATAACTGACGTGTGTTATCATGAATCCCACCAGATCAGTGAGTAACAAACATTACAGGTGCGTCTCAATCATTTTTTCATATTGAATAGTAAAGTTCATTTATTTCAGTTGTTCGTTTCAAAATGTGCAAGTCCTCTAATGCGATTCATAAAACATATTGGAAAATATTTCCTAATTCCTACTTTATTTTGGAATTAAAAGCAGTTTCACAGTTTTTTATGTCAAATTCAAATCCGTTGAATGGGGAATTGTGGGGAATCTTTGGCTGATAAATGCAATCATCGAAATTCAATATAAAAATAAATCACTCGTGACACATTTCACTCTGTATTTAAGTATGCAGTGAATCTTAATACAGTTATGTATGAAATTTTCCTTTTGAATAAAGATACTAAAATAGATTAACCTTTCTATGGTATTCTAATAAGGCCATAATAATTAGCCATAGTCATTGCAATCTTCCTTTTCTCAAGTAATTGCTTTTTTTTTTTTTTTCACAGATGACAATACTTGTCTGAATACCTCTTTGGACACATGGTATCACTCTTTGCAGATAAAAACATGGGCCCCAAAGTGTCACTTACAGTATTGTCCTAAAATGCACGGTATCTACTGAACATAATGCTTCGTCCCCGATAACGAATCAAAATACATACTGTACTCGGACAACGGCATCAGTCAGGTGATAAGTTCAAGAAACCAGTTTGGTGAGGCCTAACAGCTTCAAAAGTATTCTATTGAAAACCTGTCCGGCCAGTGCCGGGCACTGGGTGGATTCCACCTTGAAGAAAGAAGGCAGTCTGATTTCTTGTGTAGACATTTTGCCAAATATAACCTTTTATGCAAGTATGTCTAAAAACTCTCAGTTCAGGCTACAGAAACAAACCAAGTAGCCTACCATGTCGACTACCAATGGTGGCAAAAGTACTCACACTCTGTTCTTAAGTAGAAGTACATGAAATTGTGTAAAAATAGAAGTTGAGTAAAAGTAAAATCCGCTCTCTTACATTTCTGAGTCTTTACCCGACTAGAAAGGGGAAAAATAAATCTTGTGTGTTGTTTCAGAGCTTGGTAGCAAGGGCTTGACTTGAAACTAGCTAAACGCGTTACCGTAGCTTTGCTCAAGTGGTGAACAGATGTACAAAAAAAAATGTTAAATTATCTCCTCAGAACTGAAAATTACACCTTACATGTTTGTTTTTTGCTGGGGGACTGAAGCTGGTGTTAAGCAGGCGCAATTTGCCACGAATAATTTCATCGGTGATCTTGAATAAGGCCACGGATGGCTAACGTCTTGCCTCAGTGAATATTATTGTCGACGTTGTTCATGCCATCTGGTTCACGTTCCTCCATGTCACCGGTCTGCTTGTTTTTTAGTTCCGTCTCAACTGGTTTGACAGCTTAAGACGGAAACCGCATTTGCATTTGTATATAAAAACCTTAAAACCCGTAAACTTTCATTTATTTGCAGCTCACACCATGAGGGACCGACTGAGCAACATGCAGGAATTGTCCAGCAACCACATGGAGTCGATGGAGTATTCCGAGTCGGCTTTATCGGACTCCCTTAGCAACGTGGACTTGGAGGACGAGCTCCCCCATGAGGCGGTGGTGTTCGACAACAGCCCCGCCGTCGCAAAGATCTTCGAGCAGGCGCAGGCCATCCACAAAGACGTCCAGCTCATTCGTCTGGAGGTGAAACGGCTGCGCGAGCAGAACTCTCGCATGTTCCAGGGCGTCACCACCATGAGCACCATCAAGAGGGACGCAAACACCATCGGCGCCGACATTAAGACACGGGCCGAGCGCGTGTTGTCCAACCTGCGGGACATGGATAACACGGCCCACAAGTTGGATGAAATCCACGGCCCCAATTCAGCCGTCACGCGCATCGCCCGGACCCAGTACGCCTGCCTGAGCAACGGCTTCCGTGACGCTATGTTTGATTATAACGAGGCGGAAATGAGCCACCGAGACAACTGTAAAGCCCAGATCCAGAGGCAGATGGAAATCGTGGGGCGCGAGGTGACCGGCGACGAGGTGGAGGAGATGATCGAGAAAGGCCAGTGGAACATCTTTACCGACAACATCATGGCGGAGGGCAAAACGGCTCGCACGGCTCTATCCCAGATCGAGAAGCGCCACCAGGAACTGGTGGACCTGGAGAACCGCATCAAGGGGGTCCACGAGATCTTCCTGGATGTCGCCCTGCTGGTGGAGGAGCAAGGCCCCATGCTCAACTCCATCGAGACCAATGTTCAGAAAACAGACGAGAACTTGCAGGAGGCGCTCTTTAAACTCGGCAAGGCCAAGCGTCATGACAGGAACAATCCGTTTAAAAAGATGTTTTGTAGTTGCTTCCCTTGCTTTGACTAGAGCGAGGACTCAAAGCCCGTGTGAATCCACAAGTTACACAAACACTTGACACAAGATGCATACATTCGATCCACAGCTGCATTGTGTGTGTGCCACATGTGTTTCCCGTTGAATGAGTGCAACAGAGGGAGGAGTTTCAATCAGAATTTCCTGCAGGGTTCATTTTCTGTTTCCAGGAAGTGAAACGCGCAAGTTTGTGAGAGACGCTGGGATAAAAATACTTTCCAGATTATTTGTTTGAAAGAATTCTGACAGGTAGGAGAACAGGAAACGAGAAAATTAGTTTCCACGTGTTTGTCAAAATGACAAAAACAATGACCACCACGCAATCACACTATATTTCGCAAAACATAATTCCGAGTCATAATCTCATAATTAATTTCCAATATGTCCTCATCCAGTCAAAAACAACTGCAGTAAGTGCAGATTCATTTTTGATCCGTTTTAGATAAATCCACAAAATTGAGCATCCCAGATAAAGCTGTTTCCTGTTTATTTTCAGTACCAGCCAATTCTGGACCAAGTCTGAAAAGACGTTTAAAAACGTCTTTGGGAGTGAATGAGTTAAGAGCTTCTATGCATATGCTTGACCCTGATGTAAATACTGTAAAAAAAAAACAAATGAAATTGTCATTAGAATGTCTTTTATGTCTAGGATTTATTCAATTATATGCCTGATGACCAAAAAGCTTTTCACACTAATTTGCACAACACGGTTTTAACCCTTTCATGCTTCCTGATATCATAAGCTATCCACTGTAGTCACCGCTGTCCCTGAAAGGATTAAATCGTGAGCTTCAAGGGTATCATGTGACACCTCACCGCAATGGATTTATGTATGCAACATGATTTTATTTAATTTATCAATTGTACTGCCTCAAAATTCTGTTCTGGCTTCGAACATAAAAAAAAAAAAAAAAAAAGCTCCTGTGTCTTTACTCAAGCCCTTCCCAGAAAAATCTCTTCTAAAAAAAAAAATAATTAAAATTAAAAATTAATTACCGGTAATTTAAAAAAAAAATTGGGGGCAAAAAAAAAAAAAAATGCTGTCATTGGGAGATTTGTTTAAAAATTTGACCGCTCATTGTTTCTGTTTGCATGGCCGAGGAAAAAAACAAACAAGATTTGCCTTTTAATTTTGGAAAGCAGGAGTCATCATAGAATCTTTTACAGCAAAAAAAAAAACAAAATAATTGTGGCGTGACACCAATGGGTTTTGATGAACAGGTCTACCCGGTCTTGAACTTCCTTCAATGTAACATACCATTGCAAAGAAGCGAAGAAACCTTCCAGGAAGAACTAGTACTAAGGGAGGGCCTCGAAAGGGATGTGGCTTCTGCATGCGCCGTACGTCAGATAGTCAACTTTCCTTGAACGGAGTCCTCATCATGTTCTCTCAAGTCATTTGGATTTAGTCCATCGGAGGCAGGTGCGCTGTCAGGGGTCAGCGGATTTTGGATCTCGTGTGAGGACATCAGAAAAAGGGTAAGCTAAAATCACTGCGGCTTGTCGATGACAAAACCAATCCAACTAATTAGTGCAGTACAGCTGTTGAATAATCAATTCGGGGAGAAACTTTTTGGGAGCGTTACTTTCCACATTCCGGTGAGTCTTTCTTCTCCTCTTTTATTTTTGAAAATAGCTTGGCCTGATGTTTGTGTTGTCACTGTGATGTTATTATCTAATTTCTCCACCCGTATCGAATGAATAGTCTCCAATGTTTAGTTTGGATGGATGCCATTGGATAAAAGTGGGGGTGGGATATTGAAAAGTGTATTGACCACTGGTACCTTGCGTCCAACAACAAGCCATCAGAACGATGCCGCGATTTCTGCCGCAAGGTACAAGATATAAATTGGCTACTATCACATACAATGACCAAAATTAGCATGGTTATCAGTACTATCACAGGAAAGCAAATGTAACCCTACCAAAAAATAAATAAAAACAAAATCATAAAACAGTCCGACAAGTTTTATTCCGAAAACAAACAAAACGAAAAAAAATCAAATCAGCCTACTACTACTTGGATGAGTCAAAAATGTTTCAGCTACATCGATCTGCGCGACTGTTTTGGGGCGGATTACATTGACATGGCAACACAGAACTAAAATCTGATTGGACCAAAAAATAAATTAATAAAAATTCAAAACACAAACAGTACTGGAGGCACTGCAGCCAAGTGAAATTGAAATTGTTCAATTCCAGCTCCGGCCTCCCTGTGTGGAGTTTGCATGTTCTCCCCGGGCCTGCGCGGGTTTTCTCCGGGTACTCTGCTTTCCTCCCACATTCCAAAAACATGCATGGCAGGCTGATTGAATCCTCAAAATTCTCCCTCGGTGTGAGTGTGACCGCGGATGGTTGTTCATCTCTGCGCTGCGATTGGCTGGCAAGCGGTTCAGGGTGTCCCCCGCCTACTGCCCGAAGACGGCTGGGATCGGCTTCAGCACCCCCCGCAACCCTTGTGAGAATAAGCAGATCGGAAAATGGATGGATGGAACAAATATTTGATTTTAGCGAGCTACGAAGGCTTTGCTGACACCTGGTCACTAGGTTTCACCGTATCACACACCACAATTGAGAATAATAACATCGTCTGCTCTATTCCAGAGGCAGAATGCGGGACATGCTTGAGAGATTGCGCAACGTCAGCGAGGCCTGGGAGGATGAGGACCACATGGAATACGACGAGAGCAAGCTGCCCAAAAATCCAGAGGCGATCGTCTTTGAGAACTCCTTGGACATTGAGAGTATCCTGAAGGAAGCCGAGTCCATCCGCAAGGAGATTTCCTTGCTCCTCTTGGAGGTGGAGCGCCTCAAGAAGAACGACGAGCGCTTTCGCACCACTGTCCGTCACCTCTCCGCGGTTAAGCGGGACTCAGATGACATCGCCAGGGGGATCCAGAAGCAAGGGCAAATGCTGCATACTCGCATTTTGGGACTGGGTGCGGAGCGCAAAAAGATGGAGGAAAGGGAAGGGCCCAACTCGGCTTCGACCCGTATCGCTTGCATGCAGTTTGACTCGCTCACCCTTGCCTTCCAAGCCGCCATGGGGACCTACAACCAGGCGGAAGAACTGCAGCGTTCGATTTGTAGGGAGCGAATCCAGCGGCAGGCCTCCATATTAGGGACGAAAATCACTGACAAGAAACTCGATGAAATTGTCGACAAAGGATTCGAAGGCTGGAACGAGTTGTCGCAGAGTCTGCCGACTCAAGA
Source organism: Hippocampus kuda (assembly GCA_901007745.1). Lineage (NCBI taxonomy): Eukaryota > Metazoa > Chordata > Actinopteri > Syngnathiformes > Syngnathidae > Hippocampus > Hippocampus kuda. The sequence continues at coordinate 83,169 of CAAKHF010001652.1, read as the reverse complement.
GGGTCATTCCTCTCGCTGGGCAATGACCGAAATCAAAGACCGGCATAAGGAACTGGTGGCACTGGAGGCCCGGCTCAGGGAAGTCCACGAACTGTTCCAGGATATGGCGGCGCTGACGGAAGAGCAGTGCTCCATGCTGGATAATATCGAAGCCAACGTGTCAAACACTCGGCACTATATTCAGAAAGTCAATGTGGAGATAGTAAAGGCGATAGAGTACAAGAAAAGAAATCCCTTTTTACAATGTTGCCCATGTCTACCCTGTTGCAAACAATAAAGTAGAACAATGAAAACTATTCATATACAGTGATGCTTTATATAAGCTATTCATTGGCCACCTTTGTGAGATTTGACGGGGGTAAAAAAATTTGAGAAACACAATTTCTCTATATTTTCACAGTCTGAAAATCCATTGGACATTATTCTGGTCACTATGGCACTGGTAGCATAACAGGATTTCAACATTCTGAATGAGAGAGTAAAATTGATCGATCACTACAGATTGGTCACCCGCCAATCGCAGATAAACAGCAACCTAACCGAGTTTGTTGGGATTGCAGATAGCATTGGCCTTACAATTTAACAGGAAATAAAAGTTTTTATTGTGACATCTTAATTTGAAAATAATGCAGAGAGATATTCAGGTAAATAGAGTTAATCCATCTTTGTTTTTTGTTTTTTTTCTTGGGCAGCTGGAGAAATCAAAATATTTCCGTTTCCAACAGCACTTACAAACGGTGATCCATGTCTCTGTTACATTTTGGCTGGATTACTGTCATGCACTTTATTTTGGAGTCAACTAGTCCTCCTTCATGCATCTTCAGGTGGTCCAAAACGCTGCTACTTGCCTCCTAAATGGAGCTCGAAAGAACTCCAATTCTGGCCTCCCTTCACAGGCTCCCCGTTGACTTTAGAGTTCATTTTATGATGATTTGGTTTTGACATCATGAAATGGTCTCAACCCATCTTACCGCTCACCCCTGCGCACCCACCCGGTGCCTCACGTCAGTGGACCGGAAGCTTCAGGAGGTACCGCTAAGAGTTAGGCAAGATCGGCAAGATCCTTCTATGTCCAACTCGTCTATAAACTCTATATCCATTTTTACTCTTTGGCTTTTGACTCAGCACGTGTTTTATTGTATTTACTGTCCTCATGTTATTAATTTGTTCAAATTGTCTTCGTTTTTATGTGTCTTCTGTCTATTAATATTATTATTATTATACTTCTGTCTGTTATCTGTCTATCCGTCTACTTACAGAATGTTGTATGCAACAATGTTTGTTTTTAAAGTGCTCTAAATAAAGTTACCTATACACGCATTGAGTGGGAATGGGAGCTCCATCATACCTGTGAAGGAAACCGGTATACAAGCTCTTTCATAAGAGCTGCGTGAACATCTTGCTTTCAGGGAGTATAAAACACCAGCACAACAGAGAGCAGATTTCAGTGTTTAAATGAGATCTCAAGAAATGAACGTTTAGGAGAACGGCCTTGAAAGTCTCCGTGATTCACTGGGTTAAATCACACCCTTGGACAATCAAGTGAAATTTGCATTTGCCCACCATGCATCTTTTGAGAGCGTGGAATCGCACATTTCGGGCTGGTCAAGTCAGGGGCTCAAAAATTGTCCCGCAAGGAAGTAAACAAAAGTCGTGCCTCGACATGTGGTTGAACATCTGTTGGTCTTGAGTGACCCCTACCGATTAATGTGGGTAAAACAATCTTAGTACAAACTTCTTTGTTTCCAAATGCACTGGTCCAAATCAGCAATAATTATACTTATTCTATTTGATTTGCATGGTAACAACGTTAGACATTGTAACATATGAGCACGGTACTGTAGTATGTTTGGCTAGAGAGTCAATTTGCGAAGTGTTGCTTTCGCGGTGAACACACGTCATGTTGTTGTCTGGCTCCCATCTCCACAAAATTAGCAAATAGCTGCTAATGCTATTTGGTAGCGACACGTCTTGAAAGAAACGTTCTGCCCCATCATAGCACGTTGAGCGTTGCATACTACAAATATTAAGTATGTCTATTGTTGGAATTTGGTGTTTAGCACTCTACACCAGGATGGCCGAGTGGTTAAGGCGTTGGACTTAAGATCCAATGGACATATGTCCGCGTGGGTTCGAACCCCACTCCTGGTAGTACAATTTTGATTAGAATTTCAATAGCGGATGGGTAAAATTACTATGAAATGGGATGAGGCAATTATTCAACAAATATCAATAACTAATTCTTTATTTAATCGCTGTGTAGAATTCGCCGGTCCGCAGAACTGGTTAATTGTGCGGGTTTCGAGACGTCCCAGACTGTTAAACTAGGGAACGCGATTAGTCGTTGTTTACAACAATTATTCAGATAATCATCATGCAAACAAATTATGATAGCCATTGATTAGATAACAGTAATAATCATGTCGTCTTTTGTTGCGATGTGATAAAAGTGATGCTGAATCGTTATACTTTTTCAAAAATCTTTATTGAACAAGACAAATTACAAAGCACAGAAAACAAAACGCACACGTTATTAATACATGTACAGAATAAAGACAGATAAGTCAAACGAATGGCCAGGTGACTTTAAACATAAAATTCAAACAAAGAGTATAGAGCCAGTCTTAACGGATTTGATTCGTTCTACTTTCGCATTCAAGGCTCGTGTCCGTCATTTCTCATTTGCCATTGGTCAGACAAGGAAAGGGAAACGGATTAAACCACGCCGATTGGTCCAGTTTACCAGAAAGGCTCCGAGTTCGGAAAATGGCTTCACATGAGTTTAAAAATGGGCAAAATGAGTTTATCAATAGAATCATTAGTTTATCTTTTATTCATGTTCAGTTTCGTTGTACAGGTATTTTAACTTGCTTTTTCCCCTACTTCCGCATTCAGAGCACGTGCCCGCTCTTTCTCATTTGCCATTGGTTAGATAAGGAAAGGAAACGAATAAACCACACCGATTGGTCCAAATTACCAGCAAGTTTCCGACTTTAGAAAATGCCTTTACAGTAGTAAAAAAAGGAAAAATGAGTTTATCAATAGAATAAATAGTTTTTATTTGTATTTAGTTTCATTGTATTTTAAACATGGTTTTTCCCTGCTTCCGCATTCAGAGCGACGTCCGTCCTCTCTCATTTGCCATTGGTCAGAGAAGCAAAGGTAAACGAATAAACCACGCCGATTGGTCCAAAATACCAGTAAGTCTTTTGTTGCTTATTGATTTACTTATATCGTTCATTGTTATTCCCAAATAAATCGTTCAAATCAAATCAAATGTGCCTTCACACAAGGAAATAATGCCTAGTTGTTCAGCCTTCAGGAATTACAAGTCTGATCCTGAGCTGGAAATCTAACCCAGAACATCAGAACTGCGAGGCAGCATAACCGCTAGACCACCCACCATTCTACCCTCTCCGTTTCCAGTTAATGCAAAATCAGCCACCTCTGAGAACGATCAGCTTGAATCAAAATCATCATTAATAGTGGACTCGTGTGTGTGTGTGTGTGTGTGTGTGTGTGTGTGTTCGTGTTACATGA
>CAAKHF010001652.1:68872-79609 GCA_901007745.1 Hippocampus kuda | reverse complement strand
ATATATATATATATATATATATATATAGATCTATATCTATATATAGATATAGATATAGATATCGATATATATATATATATATATATATATATATATATATATATATAGATAGATAGATAGATAGATAGATAGATAGAGAGATAGATATATCTATAGATAGATAGATAGATAGATAGATATGTGTGTGTGTGTGTGTGTGTGTGTGTGTGTGTGTGTGTGTGTGTGCGTGCGTGCGGGCGCGCAGTGAACTGAGGTGCCTCTGTCTGGACCAGCCGCCTGCAGCCAACAACATCCTCCAGAAGCCTGAATGGTTACCTTCTTCCACCAGACGTCAATTGGCAAATCGCAACATCGTTGAAAAATTGGTTGTATCATTCCGAATTGACGGACTGCAAATATTCCGTTTCACGTCTAGGAGCAAGGGAACAAACTTACATGTTGGAGGGCGCAGTGTAAACAGTGTGGAAAAATAAATTAACAAATCTTAATAAAAAATGCTCCAGCCTAAAAAAAAAAAAAATCGAAGCTCATTGCTGCTAATTTGCTCAACGTCTTTCTATTTGAACCGGATTGGACATTTTCTACATATTTTCCCCACTCAAAATTCTGAAATGTTAAGTTTCAGGGGTCAGTCTCTTCACTCTAATTTTGTCATCAAAATGCAACAAGTAACGAAAGCATCGATTAGACATTTTATTGTTTTTCCTCCTTTCCCTCCATTGATAGTTTACACAAATAAATGGACTTTATTGTGGTTTGAAGGTTGAAGTGTGGACAAAAGACCACAATTCCCTTCTGGAAAGACTAACAAGGGTCTTGTGGCGTTTTAATTAGCACAGACAGCAAAATGACATCTGTGCTTTTGAAGTCACCATTGTACACTGCCAGTAAATGCAACAGAGCCCTAAGTTGGATAAATTTAAGATAAAAATAGATATTTATGGACTATAACGGATCTGCTTATCAAAACCAATGGCAAAACCGAACAATGAAATCACAGGAAAGAAAGCTATGCTGAAAAAAAATAAAGAAAGATACGCTCAAATAAAGTAAGATCAGCGAAGGGACATACCCCAACCCAAAACCAAAATCCAGAATTCATGTCTTTGAATTTTTATTTTTTAATTTTTTTAAGAGCACCTTAATCTTGTCCACAAAGAGTGGAAATGGGATAGGGACAGGAAAACCCAAAAGGCTTTCCTGTTTGGCAACTAGCAAGTGACGCCCTGAAAGCAAAACAAGAGAAGTAAATGGATTACAGGGCAGCCAGCGGGGATGAAATCACAATATTTGGAAATTGACATCATTTTTTAGATCACTTTTTCCAGTATTCCTGCTGGGTCTCTGGGGGAGGTGTGAAGCAGGAAAGAGAGAGAGAGGTAGGGAGACTGGAGAGAGAGTGGGATTTTTAGTTTGCTTCTTCCAGAAGTTTGGGGGTTGAAAATGGGACCCGTCGCCAGGTCGCTCGCTCTGCTGTTTTGTTTGTGTTCTCTGGGCTGCTGTCTTCCTGCCGGGACGCCGCAACCAACACAGGTCAGGGTTATATTGTAGTGAAGCTTTTGAACGTATCAAGTCAACATAATGTAATTCTGTCTATACTGTTTTTTGTTGTTCAAATTGTGTTGAAAAGTGAAATTCAGTGCACTCAAGGAGGGAGTTTTGCCTGAATGATCTACCCATTCCCAGGAGCAATGACATCATTAATGGATAACATTGGGAATGGTTACACCCCCCCCCCACCTCCGGAGTTGGGCAGAAGTGACTAAAATAATAATTTTGTCTCATTTTAATTGTATTATTTATCGTTCATTTAGCTCGTAAATCATTTTAAGGCAATGTAATGTTCATATTGTGTGGGGTTTTTTTTTGGGTGTGTATCAGGAATCTTTTTCAGATGTGAAAAAGTCCAGAGGAGATGTTCCTGACATCCTTCCGACATCGGAAGTGGAGCCCACAAACGCTGCGTCCGACTTTGAAACCTCCTACAACTATGTTTGTGCGTCTGCATCCCAATTATTTTATTTATTCATTTATTTTTAAATTGTTGAACATTTTATAATTTGCCCCACCATGCAAATTTATTAATGGAGTAACATTGTGTCGTCTTCTTCCACAGTGTCCAGACTGGCTGGGATGGACCAGGCCATCCACAAGCTCAACGTGGGCCACTACACCCTGGATGTTAGCATGGACCAACTAATTGAGCGTCTATCCAGGATGGATGGTACCAAGTCACGGTAATGCTAACTGGTGTCACTTCCTGGTTCCACTGATGTTTTCTCTTCGTTCACCAACACTGCAGCCAAGGTGGCAGAGCTGGAGGACAAAATCCGCGAAGTCTTCCAACACAGCAAAGACAATCGCAAAGAGACTGGAAGACTAGAAGGTTGGCTTCTTTTTACACCATTTCAGACAATTTGCTTGGTTTTATATGGAATATATTAGCTCTAGGGTTATTTTGAGGACCTGATTTTACAAATGTAGTTATCAGGGCAGAAAGAAGACCCTGCTAGGGAGATGGGTAGTACTTTTGAGAGGTCCAGGAACATTTTAGCTCCAGGAACCTATGACTAAATGTACCTGCCCTGCTAGCTATGGCTAATCAGACAATAAATATTAATGTAACAGGTGCTCAGTACAAAATGGCTGAGATAATAATAACAACATCTGAATTTTTTTCTCCGACAATCAGGTTGCCAGAGGGGCCTGCGTGTGGGGTACAAATGCTACCTTGTGTACCACAACTATGAGGACTATGCAGGCGCTTCCAGGAAGTGCCTGGAACGCGGGGGTCGCATGGCTATGCCGCGAGACCGCCGTGAGCAGGAGGCGCTGGCCGACTACGTCAAGTCTTTCTTCCGACCGGGCAATTGGCCCGTTTGGCTTGGCGTCAACGACCTGGCGACCGAGGGCGTGTACATGTTTGACGACGGCACGCCCGTCTCCTACTTCCAGTGGCGCAGGCACTTCCTGTCCGGCCAGCCGGACGGCGGCAAGCGTGAGAACTGCGTGGCTATGGCGTCAGATGACGGTGACTGGTGGGACCACTACTGCGACAGGGCCATGAACTACATGTGCGAGTTTGATGACAGGGTAGCGCTTTAGGTGAAACCATAGCTCTGCATTTGAACTCCAGGCTGTAGACAAAATGGCCGTCGCCAAGGTGAAAGCTCCATGGGCCTTTACCTACAAACTCAGCAGCGCACACAATTAAACACACTTTAAACCCACGTTAGTATTCTCTTATAGGTAACTGGATAGCTGTAGTTAAGTAGCTAACGATACATAGCTGGCTAATTGAGGTCAAGCTAGCTGCACTTGTAGTGGCTACACTAGCAATACTGAGCTTAGCTAACTTTAGTGAAGAGAATGTTCACTTTCATTCTCTTACAAACACTGAATTATACGCACAGAAGAAAATTTCTGATTGGTGACGTGTCCGGTAACGTGAAAATGTATCCTTACTTAATTAAACATGAAGGTTAAGGCATCTAAAAATAAATACCACATACACTTTGTGTTATGACGACAGTCAGTCAAGTCAGTGATGATGCCGGGGATATTTTAGTCCCTGAATTGTTTTGCATGCACACTTTTACATGCGTGACACATTTTCTACCACAGAAATATTTTTACATTGAGCGACATGACAAAATATGTCATCTTGTGTTTTCGATAGTTTTTGTCGCAATGATTATTCCGTACACAATAGACTATGGTTGTTTTCCCGACAGATCTATACAAATAAAGGCTATAGATGTCATTTTATTTTGTTGTGTGCAATGGTCACCACTAGGCGTCAGAAACTAACCATCCACAATAAATGCAAATAAATCTGCTTGTATCGCCGTTGAAAAGTACTAACATAATCAAATGCAGAACCTGTGTGAGTTAAATACATTTGAGTGAGACAAAATGTGTGTCGGTCTCTGTTTTGTAGAAACATCCCATTCAATGTTTTCTATCATGATACATGAATGAACTGAGACGATTTCATACACACACACAAAGACAATCACGCCTCACCACCTGCAAGAATAAAGCACCTCCCCTCAAATTTTTTGTGACACCAGGCCAAAGCAGGTTTAATTAAGACATTAATACATCAAACAAGCTTAGGAAGTCACAATAAGTTCCCGATGACACTGATATGATGCTAAAAATTGACCGAGCGCCGATTCGGTGAGGCCCTCACAAAGCGTCCATGCAAAAATGATCATACCATGCTTTTGTCATTGAGTGTAACGCAACAAGGGTCACAGATGGGTATCTTTGACAATTGGGGAATACTAATACATTTTTTTTGCACACAAATGCCAAAGTTGTCCAAGTAGTTTGCAGAAATATGAAAGTAGTGCAAGACGGTATCAGAGAAAATGTGACTTTTAACATGCAGTTGCTCTACTCGAGCGCTGAATTGTCTTACTCGTGAGAACAAATAGCACCAGAACACGGGCCTCAAGCCTTTATCCAGGATATTGAATAAATGCTCAAACAAGCTTTCCATAGGCGTGTTATTTGAGCCATCTGGTTTGTGTATCTGAGCTATGTTGAGGAAGCATCCACAAGGGGGCCTTGACAACCAAGAAGTTGGAGGCCTGCCAGACTGCTGGACTATCAACATCCCTGCTTTATTCACAAAGCTGCAGAAATTTTCCCCATGGATCTATAATTTATTTCATTCTCATTTTAACGATGTAGACCTTTGCACATGCACTAAGTGGAGTGCCCCCCCCCCAAAAAAAAAACACCCTATTAAAGTCATAAATGGTTTTTACTTGTTATTGTTTGGTGTACACTGTATTATATGTTGTACACTGTACAGGTTATCCAATATTGGTTATTGTTTGAATTGTCTTCATTGCATAAGTGCTATATTAATAAAGCTTTTTCTTACATTGGATGTGTTTTCTGTTTAAGACGAAATCAATTGTACTCAACATTAATTAGGTTATTTAAAAAATAATAATTAAAATTAATCGATTGGTTAGTGTTAGTTCACGTGACATCCATCGCGCCATGTTTCCATCGTGGCGTCGGGAAACTTCAGCAAAGTGGGGGGAGTGGGGGGGGGCGCTGAGGATGGAGCATCAAAACGCCCATTGTTGAGAAACACGTCTCCTGTTTTTATATTTCAACATAAAAGGATCATTGTGAGGCTTGAACTAGATCGACTCCACACTGTGAGTAGTTATTGTTTGGATTTAAAAGTAAGGATTGAAAAACAAGACAGTAGGTATAAAATAAAATAAAATATGAAACTGAAGCGTGCTTCCAAATTTTTACCCCACCCATCAAGCAAAATAGAATATTTTATTTTGAAAAGCGATTAGCATTTGCGCTTTTCTCCATTCCTCACAATGTAACTTGACAACCACTGGCCACAGAAGCGGTAAAAAAAACACCACCAGGAACAAAGTTGTGAGTCGCGGCTGACTCCCCACACATTCCACGTTTTTCACGCACTTCAAGAATCTTTCACATTTTCAAACAGGACATATCGTCGCGTGGGTTCAAGACTACGACGGTTGGATTTTACCTCGACCACGAAAAAAAAAAAAAAGTCCAACTGGGACTTTTCCTCGCATTTTGTGGATTCTCGCACTGGACCTATGTTGGGAGTTTTCTCATGAATTTTCTCAGGAGAGAGTACGTTGTACCTTCAAAATGTCTGACGCTCTTCTTTAACGTAATCTACTTTTAAGGTTTCCATGATTCGTTTTGTCACTTTGAGGCCCTATTCGGACGGTTTGGACTTGTTTTTTGAGGCGGCGCACGTCTCCCTTAATCCCTCCCGCTGACAGCAGAGGTGAGTTGTCTTGGGCTCGATATGCTAAAGAAACATTGCTAGCATAAATCATAAAAAAGTCAGTCAAAGTTTCAGAATGACATTTCGAAACGTTTTGATTGCGTCTCCTCACTTTGTGTTGTCATTTTTTCTTTTTTTTTGGTCAAACCTAATGGAAGAGGAACTGGAAAAGTGACTGATTTAAAGGGACAGTACACACACACACACACACACACACACACACACACACACACACACACACACACACACACACACACATCCTCAGGTGAAGGTGTTTATACTCAACAGGTAACAACACCTTTCTGGCATCTGCAGACTATTTACCCTTTTAAAATCATGGGAGAGAATAACACTGATATGAAAGCTCATCATGCTTCTTCCCCCTCATGATCCTTTTTGGCATGGGTGCCAATTTGAAAATTAAACACTGAAATTTATTGAACATACTAAAAACAAACAAACAAAAAAAAGCCCCAGGAAAGCTTTCAACAAGCATACAAGATCCCCGACTTACAACAAACGAGTAAACTCAGACTACAGAAACGAGCGCTGTGTGATGGCGGCAAACTCAACTCGCTTCACAACAAGCAACCTTTTCACAGATAGTGTGAAAAACTTTCCCAAAATATGCTGAAGCAGTTTATTGCCACTCCCGAGTAGCATCAGTGTTGGGGCAACGGAGGTTTGCACACACAGTGGCGCTACATATGTAGACAATGAAGGCATATAGTCTTTATCATCTGCAGCGACTAAGTACTGTAATATTATTATTGCCTTTTTGAGGAGCTGAGATCTCCTTCTGCAGTACATCACTATGTCTGTATATAAATAGACTGATATTTGCTGTTTTTTTTGTGTTGGACAAGTCACAAACACTGTACATATATATTTTTTTGTTTCGCTGTATTGTATGCATCTCTGAAAAATGATTTCCCCTCGCTGATGTATGTGTCAATGTTGCGAAAATATGCGATTTGAGTGGGTTTTGTGCAAACGTTGAATATTGACTTGACGCTTGCAGGTGCAGCGTTGCCTTGAACAAGAAAAGCCACGCTCGCCGGGCTTGATTTGCAACCATGGCATCACTCGGCGACTTTGCGGAAGGCGGAGCCAACGAGGAGTTCAGTGACATCATCAAGTCGCGATCAGGTAGGTTCAGTTATTGGTGTAGGGGTCAGTTTTGATGCTATATTGTTTAATTTATGAACAGTTCTCAGCCATGGCAGATTTTAAGCAATTATCTTCAAAATTCTTTGGGTTGGTTTGGATGGTTTCACTTTCCAGCGTTGAGCCAGTAGTGAAGAGCAGTTTTGGAGGCACAACCGGAGATACTTGTTGGAAAGGACAAAAAGAAAGTCACCTAAATGTGATCAATCGAGAATGGTGAGATGGCAAAAAAAAAAAAAAAAAAGGCGCTACCATTTGATCACTTCCTGCTTGGATCATTTCAAACCGTAGTCAAAAAAATTCCTTTTCAAGGAATGAATACAAGTGTCACTATGCGCAAGTGGAAAAAGAAGTCAAATGAGTTAAATGGGTCAAAATAACACCCAGAAGTACAATCTTGAAGCACCATAATGAGGCACAGCTACCGCAAAGTGAGAGTCGAGGCACGCCCTTCTCAGACAATTGGGCGTTCAAGAGTTATTGTCGTTGCTCTCCGGCTATTTTCGACACTGTAAATTGGTGAATAAGTGCGTCCAATTTGAACAGATGATGTCTTCCAGACCAAATAATATTGATGAATATAAACGTGACCATATTTGGAACGGAGCACGGACAGCGACGCAACGTGGTTCTAATGTTCTTCATATGTGCAATGAATAGAAAGTCACCACTTCAATGAAAATTAGCATATTTTCCCCCCTCCTGCTAGCTTTGCGCTAGTTTTACTTTCCTATCCTATTGCCCCGCCTCGCTGATCCCGCGCCAGGAATTCCGCTGTGCCGTCGCAGTTTGTAATTTACGTCTGTGTCCAAACCACAATGGCTCCGCTCTTGCAAAGATTCAGGTTACCTAGCAACACCCCCCCCCACCCTCCCAAAGTAATTTTTTTTTTTTTTTTTTAATGGCATACTGTGATGGGGGGGGGGATTTTTGGCATGTAGCTTCATCACTGACCCCAAAACACATGGAAAAAATACAGGAAAGGTTTTACTATCCTGCAGGTCTCATACTGCGTGTGTGAGGGGGATTACGTGAAGTTTGGTTCAGTCATAGGAAACGGCTTTCAACCGCACTGCATGCAGGGCTCACGTACCAACTGAGAGCTTTTTAAAAGTGTTACTTACACAAACGTTTAAGGTTGATGCTGAGAAACGGCATGTGTGGCCGGCAGGTGGGCCGGATGTTTTCGCAGCTGAGACCAGCCCCCCCCCCCCTTGTTCAGAAAACATTTGCACACTTGCCGCATGTCAATTTGTTATTCAATCCCACAATACATCAGGCATTGAGGGCTAATTGTTGAGTTAATTGGCTTCGATAGGGTACAGTTTGCCACATGGCGCAGTGTTTTTAACCCCACACCCGCTCTGCTCATTCCGGAGTGAAGACAAATGTGAGAGGTCAAATATCACTCCCCCAGCCCCCATGCTTACACTTTGCCTTTCTCTCTCCTGTTCGTTACTTGTTACTTGGTCTGTCGTTCCCGCACAGCTTTTCCCCGGTTCATCGTCATCGTCTTACATGTCTTTGACCATCTGCTTGCACTTTAGGGCGTGACGTGAAACGAACGAGGACGCCGCCGCCGAGTAAAAAGTGATTGTCACCGAATGGAGGGTGTGGCGTCAAGTTTTGTGATGACTTGGGTGGATCGTGTAATTGGATGCATTCCAGCTGGTGTGTGTGGTGTATGTGTGTGTGTTGTGTGCTCTCTTGCCGTGACAGTTTGGAAGTATCGAAACCATCTGCAGTGACATTTTCCGTCTGATTGTCCAAATTCTACAACTGTTGATGTGTGCGTGTGTGCAAGTACACTAAAGAACTGTTGGTTCATGGCAGTCATTTTTTTTTTTTTTTTGTGCTATGGTCTTGAATTGTCTTGATAATTGCGAGGGGTGAATGTCACAGTTTGGTACGTACCTTGGTTTTAAAGGTCATCGTTTAGAATGTGTCCAGCATGTGGACAGGGTCTTCACTGTGGCATGGTCACTTTAGAGTGCCTCATTGTCATGCCATGACAAAGCCCCTTGATGTCCTGGTAGGGATATTCCAGCCACCATATTTTGTATTTGTGAAGTCATGCAAAATATACTTGATGATGTAGTCGTATTTGATAGACAGATGACAGGTGTTAAGTTCGACCTTTTTATCAATTTGACTGTAAACCTGCTCTGTTTTAGAGGGTGATTCCAGGACGGAATGATGAAGGTATGGGAAGCCTCTCCGCAGCAGCATGACTAATTCAGTCCAGTGGAAATTCCCTTTTTTGTCTCTGGGCTTCTTGGACCAGTGTCCTTGCTCACTTTCACTCCTCCTCAGTTGGGACTGCAAGCGCATACTTGTTGCTTTCTTTAGGACATCGGCTCACTTAAGCCGGATGATTTTCCTCGTTTACTTCCTCCATGTCGAGGAAAGAAAGAGAGAATACAAAACACAGGAAAACTGAACTTCCCTTGCTTTCCATTTCACTCTCACTGCGCGAAACGTTTGTTCAGTTTCCCCTCTGAGCTGTTCCTTTTAATATAGAGTGTTGGTGCAGTGTCCCGGATGTTGGGACCAAGTCCCTTTGGGTCATGTTTTCTTTGCCGATCCTTATACGACTTCATTTTCTCACCCACCCATCGAATGTTTGTGGGTATGTGGACCCCGCGCATGTGTGTGATAGCACAGCAGCCGAAGCAGAACAGCACCCTAACTCAAAGCACCAATAGAAAAAAAACAAACTCTCACACCTCCTACTTCCTCTTTTGGTTTGCACTGTCCTACCGTCTGCCTGCTACCCTACTGTTTTCATCATCTGCGTTTGTTTGTTTCGTTACTTTTTGTGAGATGAATTTCAGTAAGTGGACGTCATGGAGAAAACGCAACTTTTTCAGGAGGAAACACAAGGCTGAAATATTCCCCGTCGGTAAGTGCAAGGCTAAAATGGAGCCCCTTATCCACTTTAATCTGATGTCCTGACGAGCGCTTGGAGCAAAACCAAGTCTGGTTGACTCAGCTCACTTAATTAGTCAAGTTATGTTTTAACTCAAGACCCGAGTTAGAAAGTTGGATGCTCCCCGGGCCCAACAAAAAAAAGATCATGCATTGCCATGACATCAACACACTGTATACTGCGGTTAAATTTATGATGAAGAACATAAAATACTTCTATTTTACACCACAAACATGAATAAAAAAATAAGCATGATTTGTTGGATCATGTCAAACTGCCTTATGTTACACAACTGCACGTCGACAGTAAAGTAGTCATTGTTAGCTAAACAAACTTAGCATACCGGCGCTCCCCCCATGAACACAGCCCCCAGTCCACTTTCAAGCTCTTTATTGAAACAAGGGAACAGATAAACACGAGCAAATATTCCCTCATGACCCGCCCTTTGCCACAACTGATGCCGAGTCACTCAACACAGAGCGGCTAACAATGTAGCCAGGTAGTAAGCTAGGTGAGCCGACCCCTCTCATTTGCGAACTCAGGCATCCCCCAAGCCTTTCTTTTAGTACGGCTACTTATCAAGTGAGCACACGTATGACATAAAATTGACCAATGGATATCTTCTAACTTGAAAAACCTGGGGGACGGACTCATAAGTCAAGGTACTACTATGCAAGGTTAGCGTGTTGTTTCTGAATGTGTAATCTGTCATCCCATCGCTCTTACATGCTGGGGTGGCTCTGAACACTGACTTTATCTGTGTTCGTGCCCCCCCCCCCCCCCCCCCCCCCCCCCCCCCCCCCCCCCCCCCCCCCACCCCCCCCCCCCCCCC
>CAAKHF010001652.1:31115-61258 GCA_901007745.1 Hippocampus kuda | reverse complement strand
GCACGCTTCCTCCCGCCACAGGAAGTGATGTTTAATGCCGCTGCTTTTGTAGCCATGCGGGGGATGCAGAATAGAGGTTCTTTGTTTGGAATGGTGCCCTCCCCCATTTTTTTGATGCAAGGTTTTGCCTTGTGACTTCATGCAAAAGATTTTTCCGGATTTGTGACATTTTTGGAAGCGCAGTCATTGCATGTGAACAAGTGATTCATTCTTTACTTTGACAACCAGACAAATGTCTGCCAGACAATGAATGGATTTCATTGTTGAGTGACCGACACTTTTTGCATCTAGAGTGTCGCCTCGTTGCGACTGAGCCGGACCGATTGCGGCTTGACCTGCCCTGCAAGTCGGCAGCCACCTCCCAGCGTCCCATAATAGGCCTGCATACTTCTTATTCCTAACTGCAGGGCAGGTCGCGCCGCATGCCTCAGAGCAGTCACTTCCAGCCTCTCCCTCCTTTCAACCGATGCTTCTATTTTAAAATGCAGTAGTAGCTGATTAGACACCATTGCCATACGAGAAACACAAGTCGAATAAAAAGTGAGCTTTTTGTAAAAACCCAAAAAAAAATATAAATATAAAATCATCCCCTCAGTCCCACTGGCCACTTAATTATAATTGAACAAAAAACAAAACAAAACAGTGGCTTGTATATGAAAAAATCTCAATCAGTTCAAAGGTGATTCTTATGAATGGGTCCTCATATTTCTCACAATATGCAGCTGAAGGACTCTGGCAGCAACCCCCGGCCAGAGACCCCTGACGCCCTGTCGGAGCTCGAAGGGGAGATGGAGGGCGGCATGCTGGAAGCCGACTTAGACACCTACCAGACCACCCTGGAAGAGGTCCTGACCTGGCTGCTGTCAGCCGAGGACACCCTGCAGATCCAGGACGAGGTGTTGGATGACGTGGAGGGTGTCAAAGAGCAATTTCACACGCACGAGGTGAGAGGA
This sequence comes from Hippocampus kuda, assembly GCA_901007745.1. Lineage (NCBI taxonomy): Eukaryota > Metazoa > Chordata > Actinopteri > Syngnathiformes > Syngnathidae > Hippocampus > Hippocampus kuda. Next base: position 60,305 of record CAAKHF010001652.1, on the reverse strand, counting down.
GACGCGAAAGGGGGCATCACTTAGGTGGGATCTCTCTTATAGCAGACATCTGGAATAAGTAGAAACCTCAAAGGCTAGTCAGCTTGATCCTGTTGAAATCAACTTGTCAATAACGTTAAAACTGTGTTACACCATTACAGTTCTCCTGATATTTCTAGGTGTGGCTTCATCCTTCTATTTGGGCATATGCTCTAGCTGTCCCTTGATGTTGAACAAAATAAGCGGTATTAAAAAAAAAAAAATCCTCAACAAAATGGTACCGAATAATGCTGCGCTACTTGACTGTAATTTTAGTACCGCAAACTAAATTACATCTTGTTCTGAACCACACACCAACACTTCGAAAAGGACATTTTCATGATTATTTGACTATTCAAACATGTCATTAAACTCGTCAAGTCTAACACTGCTCTCGGGCCTGTCAGCAACGAGTTCATTTCCCTGGCAAATTGTGACCGTTTGACTCTTGTCAACTTCGTAAGGACTTCATGATGGAGCTGACGGCTCACCAGAGCAGCGTGGGCAACGTCCTGCAAGCCGGCAATCAACTCATCGCCCAGGGCAGCCTGTCAGAAGAGGTGGAAGATGAAATACGGGAGCAGATGAGCCTGCTGAATTCCCGCTGGGAGAGCCTACGCGTGGCCAGCATGGACCGCCAAGCCAGGTAAAGCGTCATCATTTGAAGCCGTTTTTAACGATTAGCGTACATGCGCTGCGGGATAGAGGTCATGGGTCTGAGCTCTGACCTCACATGTTTATGGCTTTCATCTGTGAGGAATGTGCGAGGCTGCAAGCAATGTGACGGTGACAACTGATAAGCAGTGAGCCCCCCCCCTTCCCCAAGGCTTGCAGCAGTCAGTCTGTTATGAACGTGTCAAATGTTTCAAAGACACACACTCACCTTTTTCTTGGCTTTTTAAAAAAAAATAAAATTTTAGGCTCCACGAAGTCCTGATGGAGCTCCAGCAGCAGCAACTCCAGCAGCTTTCTGATTGGCTGACTCGCACAGAAGATCGCATCAGAAAGATCGAGACCGAGTCGCCGGCAAAAGACATCGACGACTATAAGCAACGAATCGAGCAGCATAAAGTAAAACACACTTTTTTTTACACACGTGGAATTAATTGTCAGACCTGAATGCAGATCATTGCTGAAAACCTGCACACTTTAGCTCTACTTTGATCAACTGTCTTACTAGTGAGGACATCATTTTTTTTTCTCCTCTCAGGAGCTTCAGAATGACTTGGAGGCTGAGCAGGTGAAGGTCAACTCCTTAACGCACATGGTGGTGGTTGTGGATGAGAACAGTGGCGAGAGCGCCACAGCCGCCCTGGAAGAGCAGCTCCAAGTAAGTCAACCTGAGACTGTCAGGTGTCGAAAAAGTGTCAGCCAGATTTGAATGCAGCCTCACTTCACGAATGCTTTTTTTTCAGTCTTTGGGTGAACGCTGGGCAGCCGTTTGTCGCTGGACAGAGGAGAGGTGGCACAAGTTACAGGAAGTCTTCCTGTTGTGGCAGCAGCTGGTGTCGGATCAGGTAGAACACAATTTCGATTTCACATTGCTTCCAAACATTTCTGTGCCAAGGCGCATATTTCCATGAAAAAAAAAAAACCCACGATGGGCAAACTCTGCGGTACTAAATGTGCATTTTAAACACACTCGTCGACTCAAGCACCATATCTGCTTTCACTTCTGCAGAGTTTATTCAGAGCATGGTTGGAAGAAAGAGAAGAGGCCTTGAGTGAAGTGCAGCGAAGCAGTTTTAAGAATCCAAACGAAATCAACGCAAAAGCGCGGCAATTAGCTGTAAGTAAAGAGGGAGCTCTTTGCCGGAGGCCACCTGCGGGTTCACCCGGCTGTCCCTTGTGATTGCCGTCTTCTGAAAACGTTTAGATTCTCAAGGAGGATATGGAAAAGAAGAAGAGGACCCTCGACCAACTTTCCGACGCGGGCCGGGATGTGATGTCGTTAATACGGAGCGGCGAGGCCGCCGCTACCATTGAGGCGGACGCTGAAGATTTGGCCCATCGATGGGACAAGCTGGTGCAGAGGCTGGAGGACTGCTCCTTCCAGGTGGGCTGAACACTTATTTGCATTAAGTATGGTGGTTCCTTGAGAGAAGTGATCCATCTTAACAAGTGTTTTGATAATCTTTTTGGTTTGACTTGCGAAAAAAAAAATATTGGTTACATATTGACCAATGCAAAAGCAAAATCAGCTCTTACTTGCTAATGGACTCACTCTCTACTAAGGTGATGGAAGCTGTGACTGACGCCGGGATGACTCAGGTAGATGAAACGGTCGTCATGACGACAATCGCCGCCGGTGTTTCGGCCACCGACCAGGAACTCGCCCCTCCTGCTCCTCCCAAGAAACGACTGGTGGAGACGGACATAGAAGTCAGGAGGGCGTAAGTGCTCGAGGATTGTTTTTTTTTTTTTTTTTTTTTTTTTGATTCTGGGTAACTTTGGTTGATTTGATTGATTTGTCAGAAAGTCATGCCAGACCAGCCGCAACAACACATATGTGATGTAGATGTATGGTATAAACTGAGTACAGGTTGTGGTCGGTGATATAAAGTGTGTTTTGTGATTCTGAGACCTGTTGCCCAAATATGGCAGGTTTGAAAATAAACTTTCCGACCATCTGAGCTGGATCAAAAATTGGAAGGCGGCCGCGCAAATGATATCCTCCGCGCAACCGGACACGGCAACCGATGTGCAGGATGTGCAGGAAAAGCTCAAGGTTGGAGGAGGCAGACTGTAAGATTAGATGATGACATGTTGGAACGTGGCAGTTAAACATGCGCTTTGGGCTTTTTTTTTAGGCTCACGAGGTGGAACTCCAAGCAAAGGAGGCTGCCATCGGTCAAGTGATCCAGGAAGGTCAAGGCTTGATGAAGCAATTGGAGAGAGGTATTGTGATGAGGCTGTCACTTTCAACAGATCAATACGGAATTTGTACCCTTTAACGTCTTTGCCTGACAGCTTCAAAGGAGTGCAGAGGGTCCAGAGCAAAATCTATTGAAAAAAATCAATTAAATTGATTTGCCCTCCCCAGACTGTCTCATCATCTGTCACACTTCTTTCACGTCATTCCGCTGGAGTTTGGTCTCCAATTTATGATGATTTGATGGCCATTTTCAAAAGAACATCAGAACGTGTAAACATAATTGAACATCCAAAATAAATGTATTTGCTTTAATTTGATGTTCACATTTTCAGTTCTGTTTTATATACTGCAGGTAGATTTTTATTTTTTTAGGTTTTATGCATACTTCATATTGAGCAGACTTTTATTGTTTTCAATTTTTATCTATTCTATATTGCCTCACAGTTGTGGTATCCTTTTTTTTCAGGAGCACAAAGACACTTAAAATTGTGTCAATTGACTTATTTTACTGTTTTTCCTGTGCGCCTTCAGAGGGCGTGCAAATGGACTCCGTGCGGGCGGATGTCGATCTGATCCAGACCGAATTGGATGCGTGCGCGAGGGAGCTGCAGGCGGCCCGTGACCGAATCGACGCCCAGACTCGGTTGAAGGCGCTGTCGGCCGAGCTCGCAGGACTGGATCGGGCCTTGGATGAACTGGATGGATGGCTGGACTCCACTTGCGCCGTCGAAAAGTGTGACAGCGACCAACTCAGGAGCCTGGGTGAAGAATGTCAGGTACAGGAAACCTCGATTTTTTTCATGCGGGATATATTTCAGGGGCCACCTGCCATTAGTAATAATAATAATAACCCTGAATCCAAGTTTCATGACCCCTTTGTGTGGATGTGTGTGTCCCTTTAGTCACGACTGGTCCCTCTCAGTACATTGGGTACACAGTTAGAACAGATTTGTGCAGATGTGGAGTCGCTGCCTTCTTTAAAGGACAACGCCGTGGGGGTGTCGGCACATCACGCCTCCACTTTAAAGCGACTCGAGGGCAAACAGCAGGAGGCCAGCCAAGGTACCCCCCTGCACCGCCACGCATGTCACATTCGAACTGCCACGAGTTACAACATGAAATCAGCCACTAATGTCATATAAAAGATGAAAATATAACACAAGCTCCTGAGAGAAGCTCACGTAGCAGTCTGCATCTTGACTATGTGCGCTTTTAAAAGATAAATGAATCTGATCCAAAGTGGTGCTACCAGGAACTTTGCAAAATAAAACCAGTAAAAATGAATTAAAATTCAGGAACGAACTAAGGGATCGACGCTAATCCCCGATTGATTTCTTCATCGATGAAGTCTTTTCAAACAGCAGGAATTTCATTCCCAATCTCGTTCTTGTTTTGACGTACAGTATAGCGCCGAATCCTGTAATTGATTGCCAGACTGCTGACATTTGGCAAAATCCCCAATCGAAAGAAAGAAAACTTTCAAAAGCGCAGCATGTGTTTCAGTGTGACGTCCCGTAAATGATAGGCTCCACTACATTGATTTTGTAAGGTGAGACCCGGAGACCTCAGGCCCAGGTGTGTGCTTGCATTCTTCTTCTGCGCTCAAGCAAAGAGAATTGGATAAGAGCCACGGAAAATCTGTTCTCTTTTTGCTCTGGATTTTTTTTTTTGTCCGTCGTTGGCTCGGTCATCGCTCTGTGTAGGGTGCATCTGGAAAATGTTCACATTGCTTCACTTTGTTTTGAACAATGTTACAACCCCTTTCCAAAATAGATTGAATCCCCAATACATAAGAATTTGAGCGCCTTTGTTCACGTCCTTGCTTGGCACAATTCCGGCGTGACTGCTTCATGGCTGCGCTGCATGTAAACACTGTCACATAATTCAAGTATGAAATCATCAGCTAATGACTCGGAAAGGAGGAAGACAAGTTGTGAAGACAAACAAGAAGGGAATAGGTATGTCATCATTTCAAATAGAAGGGAGGGTTGTGTTTTATTTTGTCTCCTTAGCAGCGTAATGATGGGCTGTGTTAAATATACAAGCTGTCAAACATAAAATAGGATGGGAAATCTCACCCGTGCACGCTACTCAAAACGTCTCGCTGCCCCCGTGTGGTGGTAAAGCAGAAATGTGAATCTCCACTCCATCTAATTTGTAGTTCTGGAGGCCATCAAGGCTCGATCTCTTCTGGTGGAGGGGCTGGAGACCAGGCTGGCCGCACTGAGACGAGGAGTCAGCGACGTTGCAACCGCTGAGGCGGCGGTGCAGCGAGCACAGGTGAGGAAAGTTGAAATTGAGCAATTTTAACATGTGCTCTTCACCCCCCCACCCGCCAAAATGCTGCCGTTCTTATTGTGATTTATTCCAATGACGTTTATGCAAAGGCTACATAGTTTAGAGATTAGCAGAACATCTGGCTTGTTGAATGAATTTTCACATTATGACCAAGGTGACAGTGTTCCACAAAATGTGTGCCAGCTGCTATGCACTGCAAGCTTTTTTTCAGTCTCACCATATGCTGAATTTGGAGGTTTATGGTTTCAAATTGGCCCAAATTCGAACAGGATTAGCGGCAACATGGAGGAAGGGGAACCAGGCAGGGAAGTTTTTTTTCCCCCTTCCAAGTTAGAAACTATATAATTGGCAGTTATTTGTTTTCACATTTGCACTCAAATTTCAGTCTGTACACTTCTTGTTTGTGGATAGGACAAGCTCTCCTTTTTAAATTTTACATAATTTTTTTTTTTTTTTTTAAACCCCCCTTCCCTTGTTATCCTGCATTGGAATGCGGCTCAGTCTGAGCTCTTGTTATGGCGGCGGTGGCAGCGAGGTGGGGGTTGGTATCCCATTCTGGGCACCGTGTACTGACATGCAACACGCATGTCAGTGTCAAGGAAACACAACAATATCAAGTCACATGACAGAACATAGAGTGTCTCAAGGCAAAGTGATAAGCTTCAGTAGTTTAAAATTCCAGATAAAATTATTAAAAGGGACATGTAATGACAAATTGACTTTTTAATGGCTTGTATACAAATAGTTGGGGCTCTGGAATACGTGAAATTAAAGAACCATATTCAACTTATGTAAAGCAGGCAAACTGCAGCAAAACAATGTGCTGTTAAGTTAATTATTGAAACTTTTTTTTTCCCCTCTAGGGTTTGTGTCTGGATATTGAACAAACGCAGAAAGCCTCGCATCCCGCTGAACAGCAAAGATGGACTCAGCTGTCCACCAAGGCCCGGGAGGAGTTGGCAACACTTAAGTGCATCCTGGGAAGCATGAAGGATAATCAGGTAGAAGAACACATCTTTTTATTTTTATTTTTTATTCCAGTGAGCCCTCGTTTATTGCATTGGTTCCAGGACCACCTGCGATACACAAGCCATGTAAAAAAAACATTTTCTAAATAGTTGTATCCCTATCACAAGCAACAGGTTTAGTCTTACTAAATACACAAATATAAGAGTCACGGTGTGCTTGTTTCAAGGCGTTTATTTTCCACTCCCAGTTTGGGTTTACTGTAATTACACACAGGCATATATTCTTTGTCCTCTCTAAAGAATAACTAATATTACTCGGATTACGCTGCATCGCTTCCAGTGGTATTTTGCTGCAGGCATCTTACTCTAAATTCAAACTTGCCTGTGGACTGCAAAAGGCCGTTAAAAAAAATAACACGATCGCTTCATAAAAGAGCGGTTTCCTGTTGTGGTAATATTGTACAATCCTATCATAACGTTGCCTTCAGGTGCGGATGGCGGAGGTTGAACGCTGGTTGGAGGCGGTTCAGGAGCTTTTGTCCCGAGATGCGACAAGGTCGACTGACACGCACAGCTTACAGGAAGAATTGAGTCACTGCAAGGTCAGAAGAATGCACTCGTTGCACTGACACAATATGAGGAACACAGATCTACTGCATGCTACTAATGTCAGGCCGCTAATATGCATACGGTTAAATAAGACATATCTGACAGTGTCAATAGAAAGTAAACTTGGTTGCAGGATTATGTGAACGAGATGGAGTCCGTGCAGGGTGCGTTGAAGCAGATGGACGAGAACGTCAGCGCCGTGCAGGCGGCTGCGGTGCCAGGGCTGGCCAAGTGGGGGCAGCATACGGTGGGAGAGTTCAGAAGTCGATTGGAATCACTTTCGAAACAGGTAGAAACTTTTTACTCACAGCTGGGTCATAAATTGGTCGAGTTGCTAACCTTCCGAATTTGTTTGGAATATCAACTTACATCTGTTTTGCAGTTGCTAAGCCAGCAGGATCGTTTATTAGAAAGTCAGGAGAAGCAGGTGAACCTGAAGAAAGACTTGGCGGAGATGCAGGAGTGGATCGCTCAAGTGGATGAGGAGTTTTTAATGAGGGACTTTGAGTATATGAGCCCGGAGGAGCTCGAGACGGCGCTGGATGAAATGAAGGTGACATTTTTTCGCATGTAGCGACCGCCGGTTTATCATAGGGAATACGTTACAGACCCTTCCGCGTTAGGTGGAAAAAATGCGAAAAAAAACCCCAACATGCTGTGACTCAATTCAGAGGGCTAAAGAGGACGTGCTACAGAAGGAGGTGAAAGTGAAGATCCTGAAAGACAGCATCAACATGTTGGTATCCAAGACGGCACCCCTTGGTGGTGTTGGAGCCGGAGGAAGTGGTGGGCAGGGTCTGACGGCACAACTGGAGGGCGTTCTGGGGAACTACCAGAAGCTCTGCGACCGCCTCAAGAGCAAGTGCCACACCCTGGAGGTAAATCTGCACTCTGTTTGGGAATCACTGAAATAGTGCGTATAACATTGTATGTAACGCAGGAGGTGTGGTCGTGTTGGATGGAGCTGATGCAGTTCTTGGACATTGAGCAAACCTGGCTCAACACCTTGGAGGAGAAGGTCCAAGCCACGGAAAGTCTACCAGAGAGCACAGAGGTGGTTCATGAAGCACTAGAGGTACAAACATTTCACAGACGCACTTGCATTGTCATCAGTTTTCCTCATTTGTGTCTTATGACTTAGATGAAGATCTCGTGGTCACAAAATATCACCGGTATAACACATGTCATGAAGACATAAAGACATTTCACAACTCCTGTGCATATATTAGTCAGATAAAGAATTTGTATGCCAATGATGTCGACTGTCTATAATGTGCTGCACATTTTGTGGTCTTCCACAGCGCACTATCCAAACATGCCTTCATGACTAGAAGAGCAGAGTATTGTCCAAAATGTCTCGGTTTGTGAGTCCCAAGACTTTTGTCTTCCTGGTGTAAACTCTTGCAGAGAGAGCCGAGCTCCCAGCCTGTGTCTGGCTGGTTGCTATATCTGTAGCCTGCCCGCAGCATCACTGTCAAAGTCACTTAACGTCACACTGTGCTTCACCCTCTACTGCTGCTGCATTGTTCAAAAACGTAATGAAGTCTCTTGAAGACAATGAGCCTCCCACACACACAAAACAGTCCACTCAAAGATCTCACATCAAGGATGAACCCCCGATTGTCTCTCACTTCTTTATTTAGTTGCTAGCTTTCTCACTGGCTTTCTCACTCTCTCGACTTGCGCGTCCAATCACCTGCCAGAGCTTGGAGGGCGTGCTCCGTCATCCGGCGGACAACCGGACGCAAATCCGAGAGCTTGGTCAGACGCTGATCGATGGCGGCATCCTGGATGAGCTCATCGGTGAGAAACTCCAGGCCTTCAATTCCCGCTATGAGCAACTAAACCAACAAGTGAGTTTTATTTTATTTTTTTAGCTTTATACAGTATAGGCATACAACACTACATTTTTATATATGTTTAACGGAGAGCATATGCACCGTATTGTATAAAAGCACAACACTAACATAGAACCTCATTAGGGCAAGCTTAAGAGAAAGTTAATCCATGGATGTTGTTCCTACCGTAATGAGCCATATTTAAATGAAATATTGTTTTCAGGCTGTCAACAGACAGACGGGCCTGGAGCAGCAGCTCGCCACGCTGAAGGAGAATGATGAGGCACTCCAAACCCTCCAGGAGTCTCTTTCTCAACTGGACCGCACACTCACCTCCTACCTGACCGACCGCATCGACGCCTTCCAGCTTCCGCATGAGGCACAGGTACGCCGTGAACATTGAAAATGCAATATTTGAGGAAATTGGGCGTGAATGCGAAAGCTGAGCTCAAGCCGAGTGCAACGAATTGATTTCTTCCAACGTAGAATAAAATGAGAGTGGAAGATGGACAAGTTTGAATTTGAATACATTTTTTTGCAGGACATTGGTGCTGAGATTGCGACCCATGAAGTGACGGTGGAGGAGATGCGAAGGAGGAACGTGGCCAACTTGCCGCCACCGGTCACGGATGGCAAAGCTGCCAAAGGTGGCACCATGCTGGATCAGCTTCAGGTAACAATGAGCCCTCCTGGCGCTGCTGGCTTTTATCACACCATATATATATATTTTTATTCCTTCAAGTGAGGCTCAAATCTACGGTGGTCGTTTCTCATGTGCTCAGCAATTTGTATATATGTAAAAAAAAAAAAAAATGGCAGTAACTGCTTATTTTAAAATTCATCCCCAAAAATGTCTTCCATTCATTTCCTAATGCAGAGAAAATTACGAGAGATATCCACAAAGTACCAGCTGTTCCAGAAGCCTGCTAACTTTGAGCAGCGCATGTTGGACTGCAAGAAGGTTCTCGACGGAGCCAAGGCCGAGCTGCACGTTCTGGATGTCAGGGATTTGGAGCCGGAGAAGATCCAGTCCCATCTCAACGGCTGCATGGTGAGAAAGGAATTCGTAGTACTTTTTGTACAGCGGGACTCTGAAACATTCAACTTGTAAGTCAAGGTCACTGTTTATTATGCAGGTTGTTTCCCCGTGCTGATTTCCCTTTCTCGTGATTGTGCAGAAACTGTACAAGCTGCTGAGTGAGGTGAAACTGGAGGTGGAGACGGTGATAAAAACGGGTCGGCAGATTGTGCAGAAACAGCAGACGGAGAACCCCAAGGCCATGGACGAGCAGCTGACCGCTCTCAAACTGCTTTACAATGACCTGGGGGCGCAGGTACAGTGAACCCTTGGGTTCCATATAGACCCCTCGAGGTGAAAATCCACAACATAGAGACATCATGTACATTTAACTAGAAAATAGCTTAATACTGACATAGAAGGAAAATGGTATAATGTGAGGCATAAAAGGTCTAATGTATGTTTTCTTTCTTTCTTGTAGGTAACAGAGGGCAAGCAAGACTTGGAAAAAACCTTGTCTCTGTCGCAGAAGTTCCACAAGGAAAGCACCGCCCTCCAAGAGTGGCTGACCACCAGCGAGGCTGCACTCCAGCAGAAGAACAACAGCGGCGACATGCCGGCAGACATCGATGCTGAGATTGGCTGGGCGAATGTGAGGACAAATTATTTTTATTATTACGGCTTTATGAATCTTTTTTTTTTTTTTTGAGACGTTGTAGTCAATATATAGCAAATCTAAGGTCAATTAATTTAATTAGTCTCTGCAACCTAGTCTTTCCACACTTGGCCAGTAGGGTGCACCCTAAGCCAGTTGGACGCTTAGGAGAACTTCTTCCCTTCTTTACCACTGGTGTTATCTCTCTAAATACAGATACAGCTTTTATGACTATCATAAAACACGAAACCGCTCTTTGTGGCATCACCAGGGCCTTTTGAAGGAGTCCGAACGCCGCCAGCAGGAGCTGTCCAGTTTGATGGAGACCAGCAGCGGGCTGCAGACACTGGTGGAGGGCAGCGAGACACAGCTGGAGGACAAACTCTGTGCCCTGAACGAGTCCTGGAACCAAGTCCACACATGGATCGAGGACTGGCTCAGTGCTGTGCTGGTGGGTGCAACTGTATTAAAAGAGAAAAAGAAAAATAGGGAGCGGTGCCATAGTATGATGCCAAATTGAGCCGCCTCGTGATCACACATTTACAATGATTTAAAGTTACTTGGGACAAATGTATCATAGATCATGAGCCCCATGCTGCTTCACCATGCTTATCTGTTAATGCAGAGCCACCAGAGCGAGGTGGAAATCCTTGACGAGAACCTGGCTCACATCAGCACGTGGCTCTACCAGACTCAGATCCACCTGGACGAGGCGGAACGGCTAGAGTCGGCCGAGCGGGAGAAGGTTGTCAAGGTGATACAGTCATTTAAAAATCTATGACATGGCGGCAGCGCAAGCGACGAACTGCAAATATATGAGTGTTTAACCATTGTGTGCTGTGTCATCAGAACATGTTGGAGGAATTGGAGGACGTCGGGATGCGCGTGGACAACGTGAGGGACCAGGCTGTCATCCTGATGACCAGCCGGGGAACGGCCTGCCGAGACGTGGTGGAGCCCAAACTGGCCGAACTCAACTGCAACTTTGACAAAGTCTCGCAGCACATCAAAACTGCTCAGGTATAAAAAAAACCCTAAAAATTGATAGTACATGATATTGAGTGGGGTCATTATCATGTACACCTCATACCATGGCCAGCACATGAAGTGAATTTGGATCGGATTCCCGATTTCTTATCAACTTCACTGGTTCCACTGCATTCTTTAATTTCATTGCATAATTCTCGATGTTTAATTTAGTGGAAGCTTTCAGGAAATTGACTGGAAATGTCCACCCTTCTGCAACAATAGTTTGAGGTCCGTGTTAGGATATTAAAAATGATGTGTGTTCTTGCGCAGATGATGACCAGTTTGGAGTCGGGAGGCGTGGACATAAAGCTGGAAGCACCTCAGCAGGTTCAATGATTACACGTACTACACTACTCGATATAAATAAACTCAAAGTGGTGAAAGAAACATCTCACTGCGATTTTAGTTGAACTTATATTGGCCAGCAGATTGTAATTTGCTTTGAAAATCAGAAGCCATCCTCAGATTTAGCGTTTTCTTTAGCACGTACTTCAGAACCTGGAGACCTCGGTGGAAACTCAGACTGAAGCTCTGCTCCCCAGCGAGATGCAGGAATTCCAGGCCGAGCTGCAGGACACACTCAGTACTCTGCAGCAGGACTCTGCAACCATCCCCGACGATGACAAGGTAGCGCCGCATTCAAGAATTTTGATGAGTTTTTTTTTTCTTTTTGAAGGCCGAAGCTGAAACAAAGTGTTGCTTATCTAGGTTTATGGCACCAATTACGCTAGTGGCGCAAAGCTGGCCAATCAACAGTGAGGTCAATGTCCCTGTCAGGAAGCTTGATAGCGCCTTGGATGGGAAAGTCTGTTCTGTTTCAGTCTCTCGAGCTACTGACTCCAATTTTTATCTCCCCTCTTGACTTGTCTGGTGTCCAGCTGGATGAGGAAAAAGCCAGTGTCGAAAACCTGCTGAGACGAGGAGAAGATCTGCTTCAGCAAACGTCAGATGAGGTCCAGAAGGAAGAACTGAGGATCTTGCTGCTCCGACTCCAGAACCAGTACTCTTCACACAGGGTTCGACACGCACTCTTTTTCAGACGCCACCCTTTGTGCACTGCTGTTAATTCGTGTCTCTCTTTTTTTTTTTAGGAGCTCAGGGTGCTGAGAAGCAGGCAGCTCGTCGTCGATTCGTCTTCCCACATGATCACGCAGCAGATAAGAGACATGCCGCCCCAGGTGAGCTTAGTTTGATCGCTTTTGATCTAGTTCAGCGTGACCCACTTGCTGTTCCACTGTTTTTTTTGAATGAAACATTAACTGGTGCAAGTGTTGGGACATAGACACTGTGTTGTAATAAAATAGAATGAAAAATAATTAAATAGGTTTTGTCACAGGGAATCAATTAAATAGCCATTTTGCTGCCCTCATTTGAAAGCAGTAAAAGACTGACAGATGGGCTCATCAGTACGCCGCTACTATAAGTCGGTCTTTGCGGAGGATAAAGAATATCAATTTCTGATTACTAGAAAAAGATAAACTCACACTATAGGGCAGTATATAGTGAAGAGGGATTGATTTGAAGAGTGAGGTGAAGCCTTAATGGAACTGAAACCCTGCCAAGCCAAGTCAAATTTTATGTGCCGTCCTCACAAAAACACAACCACAGAACTTTTTTCTGCTTGAAATGATTCCACTTATGTCATGGTAGCTCCCCATGGTCTTTTTCTTTATAGTTTTTACAGAAAAAGAATAAAATAAAATTTTGATTCTGGCTAAAATGGTGATATAAGATAAGATAAGATAAGATAAGATAAGATAATCCTTTATTTGTCCCACACTGGGGAAATTTACAGCCTTGTGACTGAGCCACTGTGACACCATCAAAATTATGGTCATACTCCTAATTATGCAACTTTTAGGGTGTTCAGACTTCACGGTGCCGCAGTAACTGTGTTATTTGTTTGTGTGTATGTATTGCAGGACGTCCAGTTGGTGGCGGACCGCCGCCGCGTTTCCTCGCAGAGCCCGTCAAGCTTCCTGCTGGACATCAACAAAGTGCTGTTGGCCATGGCCGACAACGAGCTGCTGCTCAACTCCTCCGAGCTCAGCGGGGGGCTCTACGAAGACTTCTCCAGCCAGGAGGACATGCTCAAGGTCCGTCCGGCTGGTTATTAATTTAAATTGAATTTTTGTGATGTGTTACCTGTTGGCCCTTGTGCACTGGAAGCTCCATATATGTTACATGTCATTTGTGTTTTTCCTTCCTTCAGACCATCAACGAAAATCTGGAGCGGGTGGGCGAGCGTGTGGCCGAAATCCACGAGCGACACCCGGACGTCATCCAGCACGCGTCGCCCGCTGAGGTCTCCCAGATTGAAGATTCGCTCACGCAACTCAACGCCGAGTGGGACCGCCTCAACCGCATGTACAACCAGCGTAAAGGGTGAGCGCGGCGGCGCCTTTCTACTTTTGGGCAGTTCCAAGCCTCGCGTTGATTTACTCAACATGCAAATTTCTCTTCTTCCCTACGATGGGAGTGTAATGACATTTCCTTAATTTTAAGAGGATTTAAAATGTTGTACAGACATGTCTGGTATGCCCAATATTTTCTCTCCAATTTATACTTGCCATGTTTTTTTCAAATGTGTTTACAATGTGTAAATCTACATTTGTAAAGACAAGTATTTTGTACAGGAGCTTTGACCGCGCCATCGAGGAGTGGAGGCACTTCCACTGCGACATGAATGACCTGAGCCAGTGGCTGACCGACACAGAGAGGCTGCTGTCCGACAGCGTTGGTCCCGAGGGACAGTTGGACCTGGAGTCAGCACGGCGCCACCAAGAGGTCAGTAGAGGGTGCGCACACACACACACCCATACACGCATGAAAAAAGCGTCTGTTCCACACTAGGGCATTCATGAAGTTAAATTAAAATGTTTAAACATATTAAAAAATGAATTAACTTAAATGACTAAGTGAAAATGTGTTTCCATTTAAATGCAATTAAAAAAAGCACAATCGTGAACAGAGTCAGCGTTACAGTGGATTTCTCAAACAGTCATCTTTAAATTGGTGTAAGAATTGAACAAAGAATTGGCCACTTGGAGGAAAAGAAAGAATGAAAATCTGTGAGGGAAAAAAAATGCCTATTATCTGTTTTTTTTTTTTCTTTGACTTTTTCCATTTGCTTGGCTGAAAGTCTGACCATGTGGTCATTGGATGGCCATGACAGATGGAGTCATGTATAGTGTGATGAAACCTCATTTAATACGAGTTCAAAACATGATCATTATCCCCAAGATATGATTTTTTTTTTTTTTTTAACTGTTTGAACTATTAGACGCTTGTTAGCCAGTCTTTGATAATTCAACTGCATTCCCTGTGGAGGGATGTTGTTTGTACACTGCATCTATTAAACAAACAACTACAATCGATCCAAATTCATTATGCACAAGAGAAGACGAGCCGGCGTCTTTGTGTGGTTACCAAATCTTGAGCTACACGCGTCTTCACAAGTTGTTTACACGCATTTTCACAGGTTTTAACAGCTAGTGAAGGGATTAAGCGGCACCAATTAGCAGAGAGGCGAGGGAGCCTGGGCTCAATTTTAGGACTCTGTGCTTGGCTGAAATTTATGCACGACTTGACTTGGGCGTAGTGTTTGTGAGACTTAGATTTGCACTGACATGAGTTTACATTTGAAAATCTGTGTGGTGTTTTTTTTTTTGTTTGTTTGAATAGAAGAGTGAGGGGAGGATTTTTTCAAATTAAAAAAGTCTGGATTTGACAACCAGCATGTGGACTGCGCTTAGTCATGGCATAGGGGATTTAGAGCGCCTCATTGTCATCCGTGAGTGCACGCACATCACAAATAGACGGAGGCAGGGGCATTGGGTTGACATGGCTTCTGTAGAGTGCCTCGTTGTCCTGATAGCTGCACAAAGTACCATCCATTTCTCCTGGTTTTAGAAGTGCTATTTTATTGACTAGTGACAGCTAAATCGGGTCTGCTTGCAGTGCATTCAGTGAACATACCACACAGTGTTTGAGGGCAGAATGAATGGCTCCAATCTTGAAGCATTACCGGTGGCCAACAGATGGCAGCATTGGATCCCTCTTGGATCAGCTCACTGTGTGTCACAACAATGTGTAAGCTCCTAAAAACGTGACATGCCCTTGGATCGACTGTTACAAGCAAGATCAAAATGTTTGTCACGTGAAATTTATCACAGAGTTTCACAACGGAAGACATGATGGGGATTATTTCAATTTAGAAGTAGAAGCAATGATGCAATCTATGTACACACCGTCAAACACATGCATGAAACTTGCACGCACACACACTACTAAATACTACTATTAAATAACATTCAAATAGTTTGTCAAATGTAAAATTGTTAGACTGGCGAGTCAAAGTACATTATTTTGCCATGAAAATCACATTTTGAGGCGCCACAAAAGCAAAAATGATCATTTGCGCTGGATGAAACAAACCCATGTTTTACTACTGATTCTTAAAAAATGGCATCAAGTATAAACAAAAAAAATTTGTGATGAAAGAAAATAGTTTATTTCATTTGGTAGTTTCTGTGTTTATGTCGTAAAAAAAATCAACACAATATTCTGTCAGCCTTGAAAGGAGCAGTCAGAATGCTCCAAATTGGCTGTCACTCAAGCCATTAATTTTCATTTTACAGGCACTAGGATTTGATTTGTAAGGCCTGTCGATTTTTAGGAATTAGTTTGGAATCTGTTTCTCCCTCTAGGAATTAGAGGAAGGACTTGCCAGCCACCAGGCCGTCCTGGCCGGTCTCACCCGCACAGGAGAGCGCATCATCAGCCAGCTGTCCTCCCCTGACGGCGGTCTGCTGGAAGAGAAGCTCCACGTCCTGAGGCAGCGATGGAGGGCTGCGAAGCGCCAGGTCGCGGACCGACAGTACAGGTATTCATAGAAACGTGGCTATTAATGGACATGAGGGTAGATGTCGATATATACTTGGACCGCCATCATTTCGTTAACTGGATTAGAAGTTTGGGGTTTCCAGTGTAGTACAGGATCGAGGTCAGCATTTCCTGCTTATCTTCTTTGTTTTCTTATCGGTCGCGGTCAATTAGTCGCCAATGGTAATTTAAATGTAAATTTCGGGATTAAGTCTGCAAACTGGAGGGAACTAGAGATCCCAATCTGAGTAAATAATGTGTCTTTGCAGGCTGGCTGCAGGCGATGCTGCCCTGGGGGACCTGATGAGGCGAAGCGAGGATTTGGCTTCATGGTTGCAGCAGGCCGAGAATGTTTTTGTCACTCTTCCCATCTCCTCCACCGACCAGAACCTCAAAGAACTCAAAGTAGGCATTTACCGATTTTTCTGAAATGTACAGGAGTACCTTTAAAAAAAAAAAAAAGTCACATTTTGGCTCTGTGTTGCAAAATTTGAAGTGCAAGCGGGCTTCAATGTGTTACATCTTGAGTGACGTGAAAGGGAAAAAAAAGCCTGTCTTTCACCCCGAGGAGCCACAAATTGGACTGATGCTTGAGGCGAGGCGGTCGACTAATTGAACCACAGTGTTTACCTGAGCAAAAGCCACTTTACTTTTTTGTTTTTCTTCGAACTGACAAGCCTTTCAGCCCCAGGTTTTACCTTTGCCATTTGATCCGCCGAGGCCAACGTGATTAACTTTCTTTCGATCAATAGCACTTGATGACATAAACGACTCGAGTGTTTCCCCCTCAGGCCTTAGCCATGGAGATGGATGTGCAGAATGAACACCTGGTCTGGCTCAACAAACATGCCCCGCAGATCCTAGCCAGTCCCGCCGTAAACCCGCAGACCAGAGACCACCACGTGGGCAACCTCAGAGCCATCAACCTCAACTGGAGCAAGGTGGGATAAGCCGCGGGGATTAATTCATACATTTTGTGTATGCATTAAATACAGAAATAACACCCCATAATCCGTAATTGACACTACACCTTGGTAAATCAAGCAATGTGCTGTTTCTTTGATAACCTCGAGAAGTTGCGATTTTGAAGATGTGAGGATTCCCTGCGGCGATGCCAAAATATCCATCAATAAAAGTGTTCTTCCCTGAACTACTCCTCTCTTGAATCCCAAACTGCAGGTAACCCACGAGTTGTTAGACAAGGTCGGGCAGGTGGAGGCCAACCTGAAGAGTCACGCCCACTTCCGCGACAAAATGACACGGCTCACTGACTGGGTAGTCATCACGCACCAGACCATCACAAATCGAGGCCTGAGTCCCGGCCAAGCGCAGGTACCGTAAATAGTGAACTTAATTCATTATGGAGGAGAGGGTCAGTGAAAATCGACAACACAGAGAAACCAAATGAAACAATATTTATTTATTTTGACCGTTATGGCTGAGTCTGGCGTCAAAGCAGTTCTCGCTGCCCTGCGGGAACCGCAACATATTTTGTTTGAGATGAGTGAATGATGAGCCGTGATATAGTGATGGAGCGCCTTATTCACCAACAGTCAATCTTTTATCAATACGTGACCCCTATCTGACTGTTTTCAGGCTTTGGAGGTCTCCATGAAAGACAGAAAGAAGGACTTGGAGGACCTTCTGGCCCACTCTATTGAGCTTCAGAGACGCCAGCAGCTTTCTCCTCATGAAAAGGTTCCTTCAGCCTCGTTGTGTGATTTATTCAATAAGCCTAAATTCACAAGCCTGTGTAATTACACCATATTGCAGCAGGTCCTTTTCTCTCCTGGAACTGATTGCAGCTTAATTGGCTGTTTTATTAAAGCGCCGTTCCTCATCTCACACACTCTCAATGTTTCACGGCACGCGCGCGCAGAGCAAGGTGGAGCAGCTGGCGGCCGATTGGAAAGTTCTGGATGGTCGACTGAGGGAGTCTCTGCAGGCGCACGTCTCCCCGTGGACGCTGCACCACACTCGGGTTGTAGAGCACCAGCAACTCGGTAAACAGCGGTCTCATTTTGAACACGTTTTACAGTGGAAATCATCTGTTCTGTAACCCGTCGCTTCACTATTTTTTTTCCTTGTACTTTATTTTGCGAACCCAAAATACAAATTGAGAACATTTGCAAAGAGCTGCTGTGAGCCACAACTCACAACCAGACGCTTACATGCAGACGAACCGACCAATCTGACTCCAGTTCCTGATGTTGCCCACTAGGCCATGTCCCTTGCAAGCACACATTCAGCACAGGAATACTACATGACATTCAAATTATAGACTTTATAAAGAAAATATATATTTTCTTTACACACTCTAATTACTTTTATTCAGCTTTTATACAATGCACAGATATTTGACTTAATTCAAATGGATTTATAGCATTAAAATGCAGATAATTGATTTTTTAAAAATGTATTTTATATCCGTGATTTTTATTAAATTCAATTATTTCGGTATTCATCTCTTCATTCTTTTTTGTTGGATTTATTATTGACTCTGTGCATTCAACATTATTTTATATATTAATTTAGCCGCTGTAGAGGTTCCGCATTTTCATGAGTATTACGCCCCCGGCATTATACAACACATTTGCGCTCCTTTGCCATGAATCATCGGCAGCATATGAGTAACGCAACCGTTTAGTGGGAACAAGTACGGTGGAGAAAGAGCAATGCTTTCATTTCCAGCATGAAAAATGCATGCTGAAATTACAAATCAGCTGCTGAGCTACCCTCGCTGCCGAGCATCATTCATCACCATTTGACGTTTACGTTCAAGAACATCTTTTAATATTCATGCTCTCATTTTTACTTCAATATGTATACAGTCAAACCCGGTAAATATTACTGGATATGTTCTAGTCTCGCGTCTTTACATTTTTTTTTTTTGAAATAGTTTTACCACTCCCGCATTTTTGAACCACGATTAAATGTATTAAGACACACTTTTTTATTTTTATTGCAAATTCCTCATTTCATGCTAACGTCTGTGAAAGTTAACGGAAATGAGCAAAACAGAAAATATAAAAAGTCTAACGGCTATTACTTTACTCCATTATAGTCACAGTGTCTTCAGTGCCCTCAGCTGTCCAGATGGCCAGCCTGGCGAGTGAGGACCCCTATCACCAGACCCCGCACACACCCGACTTGGTGGCGCCCACCGACCTCAATGAAACAGCCACCGAGCTGGCGGACTGGCTAGTCCTCATCAAACAAATGCTCAAGTCCAACATTGTCACAGTGGGCGACACCGAAGAGATCAGGACCACCATGGCGCGCCTTCAGGTGAGAGCAGCACTTGTTTCAAAGCACCTCTATTCACTTGCAGTACTATCGAACTTAAAAACCTGGTATATTTAAAAAAAAAAAAACGGTGTCTGTTTGTTTCATCCTCCCAGGTGACTAAAAGCGACCTGGAGCATCGTCATCCTCAGCTGGAGGACATTTTCACCCTTGCACAGAACATCAAAAACAAGACGTCCAACCTGGACGTGCGCACGTCCATCACGGAAAAACGTGCGTGCTATTCAATTAGCATCACCCGCTCCATTTTGTGTATATTTTTTAAAAAAACACATTTTCATTCTCACCGTATCGCCAGTGGAGAGAGTGCGCAACCAGTGGGACAACACGCAGCACGGCGTGGTGGCGCGACTCCAGCAGCTGGACAACATGATTGGCCACAGTGACCAGTGGGAGAGTCAGCGGCGGGAAGTGCAGGCTCTGATCGGACACAAGGAAGGATGGTTCCATAACATGCTGCAGCAGTCCCGGGAGTCCAGAGACCCCCTGACCATTCAGCTGGCTGACAGCAAGGTGATGGTCGATTAAGAGTAGACCAACAAAATCATCTCAAGAAAACCTAAAAAGATACAGGAAGTCTTCCATTGTGGTATAAAGCGGTCATTTTAGGACTCATGTCAGCCATTTCCTTGCCTTCCAGCATTTGTATCAACAAACTGCCATTGAAACCGATGTTCCTCAGTAACATGAATTTTTATCGGCCTGTCTATCATGAGTAGAACCACAAAAAAAAATCTCTAGAACCCATGCCCAAAAAGACACAGTCAGTCTACCATATTGGCTCAAAGCTGCTATGTTAGCGTCATTTCATTTTTTTTCCATGACCAGGGATAATCAGGCTTTAAACTACTACCAACTTTTAACCACGCATACTGGAAAGATAGATGACGGCAAGTTGGGAAACATTTGAGTTTCCAGACAGGCGTGGGGGTGCGAGGGCTCTCTCATTTGCCGCTTGCAGCTTTAATTACCAGCACATTTCAAAGTGTGATTAAAAGTGCAAGATGGGAAATGAATCACCTCTCTGCAGTATCCTTTGGAGGCTTAATAGCATCAGCGAACCCACATCAACCGTCATCCTCATGCGAGATGACAAATTGTGCCTCTTGAGAGCCTCCGACGCACTGTGTGGGACGAACACTAGAGGGCAACTGAGAGCAGCGAGGCCACAGTAAAGCTTTGTTTGGTCACATAATGGTGACTAATTGCCGTCAAGACAACACAAATGTTATTTAAATGAACTGACTGTTGTTATTTTTAGCAAAGGATGCACGAGCATCCCGCCTCTGTCAGCGCTTGATCATATTTCCTGATGTTTATGTCGACGCAGGCTTTTTTGCTCGAGTTGAGTCGAGGCCAAGCTGCGGTGGCGGCCTTCAACGAGCTGTCCGGTCATCTTCTGCGCGAGTACTCCACCGACGACACCCGGCGGGTGAAAGAAGTCACTGATGCGCATAACGCCGCCTGGAACAACCTCAACAACAGGTGCCCAGCATTTTTTTTTTAAAGCCTTTTCATCCATGAATAATGACAACGATGTGGTTATATTACTCTTCAGGCCTCACATATTTTCACAAGCTGTTAAACAGATTGCAGGACAACTCTACGGTGGGGCGCTCTTCAAATGCTTGTTTTATTCTACATGAATGACACTGCACGTCAGTCACTGCAGTGGACACGTGTATCATTCCATCCAAGGCCTCTACTACTCTCGTATTTTCACTTACGAATGTGGTCACAGAACAAATTAAACTTGTATCCCAAAGCACTGCTGTCGTAGGAAAGGACAAAGACATTTATTGCCTTTGTTCTGTGCAGGGCCAATGACCGCCACGGGCAGCTGGACGACGAACTGAAAGGCCTGCAGGTGTCCCTCAGGGAGCTGGAAGCCTTCCTCAAGTGGCTCCAGGAGGCCGAGACCACCGTCAACGTGCTGGCCGACGCCTCCCAGAGGGAGGACTTGTCACAGGACTCTGTCCGCGTCAAAGAGCTCAGACAACAGCTGGAGGTAGGAATCTGTGTCGAGATGCTGTGTGTGCGTGCGTGTATGTTTTTTTTTTGTTTGTCAGTACCACAGGTGGGAGCTATTATCTCAATGTCGTTCCGCATTAGTGCCGAGGTGAATCCACATGTGTGTCAATGAGAGGGCATGTTGAGGGGCGTCTGAACACGTGGGCACATTGACTTCAGCTCATTGCTTCCTGGATATGTTTAATTATACGTGTGTTCCTGTGACCTCCATTTAATGCTATTTGACTGTATCGTTAACGGAGATGTTAGATTCACTTTGATCCTTATCCTCTGTAAAGAATGGTATCAGTGATGAGCTGAGAATTCTGTTGCGATATCTCAATTAATCACATCTTGAATTGATGCAGCGTGACAAAACCGATTAACCCAAAAAAACAAAACAAAACAAAACACATTCTTGTTCTGAATCATTCCACTCTGAAAAGAGTTCTACTAAATCATTCAACGCTCCCGAATTAGTATCACATCCATGCCTACGACGCATGAGTAAACGCCTCGGCACAATTGTCTCAAGCAAAAGCAAGACTTGCTCTGCACCCCTGGGGCGCCCTGACATATCGCCTTAATTAAAGCCACGTCGCCTCTGTTTCTATCTCTGCCGCGCTTGAGATTGATGGATGGCATTCAAGTGTGAAAAGTCATTTGCGGAAATCGGAAACTATTGTGAGCTGAGGAAAACGTCATTATATGCACAATTTTTAAATTTTTTTTAAACGGTCCATCTTTTTCCTTTTTGACCACAGGCTTTCTTGAAACGCACAAAATCATACATACATGCACAGTCATATATATAATAAGTGAGGCAACAAAACGAGCTGTTGTAATTCCTGAGAAGTCAATATTGTGCTTTGACCATAATAGCTTCTGTGGCACAATAAAGCTTCTCTAAACACTCTTCTTCCACAAAGCTTACCATAATCCCTCGACCACTGCTTATGCGTGTGTATGTGTGTGTGTGTGTGATAATGACTAAAGCAGCCTGTGTTGGTGTCAAATATTTGTCGTGACCTCACCGAATGTGAATGGCTACAATGGAAATGTATGTGGACTAGTATCCTCTTTGTCCTCATTAGGACAACTTTGGCATACAATAGCATATCTCTTCTTGAAATATCTTCGTTTACCGTTTATTATCTTCCAACTACGATATAACATTATAACGTATTTTTCGGAATGTATGGCGTATTGATATCTTTGTTTATTGTGATATTTTGAGATTTGCTCGCAATATGCGACTTTATTTTCATGATTTACAACTTTTTGCAACATTACGACTTTCGAGTCTTTTCATAACGATGTGACTTTTCCGAGTAATTTATGACCGTGCTTGGCATGGTTCCTTGCAGTGACTTTTTTTTTTTTTTTGGCGGATATTACATTTCTCAAAGGGTACTTTTTTGTTTCACATGGGGCGCGCTCTGACGGCACCAGGCAGAAATCCCAACGGGGACTTTGGCTTCCAGGAAGCTCCCTGAAACTCCTCCTCCTCCTCCTCCTTGGAGCGCGTGTTGACAATCACGCATGTTATTACTCCGCCGCCTTCCCCATTGATGGAGCCAGTGCACAAAGGAGGCGCTACCTGCTGCCCCTCCTGGCTCCATCTCACAGCTGTCCTCTTCTCTCGAACGGAATCGCTTGAAGAGCGGAGTGGCTCGTCGTCTTGTCCTGCTCTGCACTTTTCAAAAAAAAAATTCTATCCTTCTTCTTCTTCGTCACAGCCAATTTGCAAATGTCGTCGTGGAGGAGATAGTGAGTCTGGTCCGTTGCGCGATGAAAAAGACGAGCCATGCTTTGAGCTCAGTGCGAGTGAGTAAGCGAGCGAGGGAGTGAGCGGGGCACGTGCGTGCGTGCGTGCGCATCGCGGCGGCTCAGCTCAGGTCCAGCAGGCTTCCAAGAGAGACGGCGGACACGGGGCGCCATGAGTGGGCTAGGGCAGTGATAGCATGCGGACCGGCGCTGGGCTGCTGCAGACTTGTGGCAGTTCTAAAATGATGGCCATGGTCCGGACCTCCCTCCAGAAAGTGGTGGTCTTCCTACACAGACTCCAGAGGATGGCGATCTCTTCGCCGCGCTATCAAAAACTCTGCAAGGTATGTGCGCGGGTGAGCGCAGTGCGAGCAGAGCACAGAGAATTTATTTATTTATTCATGTATTACTTTTGGTGGGAAAGTCATTTGAACTTTGCGTCATCGTCATCATCTTCATGGTGTGTGAAATTCTTGTCCTGGTTTTCAGGATCTCAACTCCGTGACATGCTTCCTCTTTCATCTGAGTTTCCTCGACCCCGGAGTGCCGTTTTGTCGGAATGTGTTGGTTTGAGTCAGTTGAGGATGATTTTCTTGATAATTGCAACTACTTTGCTTGTGCTATTGCTTCTTTTTCTTGTCATTGAAGACTTGATTTTTGTGGTATTCCACATTTTCTTTATTTTTTAATGTACATAATTTTGACTTTATCCTGTAATTCATGACTTTATTCTCGTATTCAACATTTTTTGTCTGAATATGATCTGTTCTTCAGAATATAATATATTCTTATTATCTTGTAACTTTTTCCCTTGGCTTGGTTATCAAACGACTCCACATTTAAAAAAATATATATATATTATGAGGGTTTTTTTGTTGTATTTTTGTTGATCATTAAGTTAATTTCCTCGAAGCGGGAACCTTTATTTATTTATTCATTTATTAATTTTTTTGCGAAAATGATCAACACAGATATTGTATGTAATTAAAAGACTCATTCAAAAATCAAATCAAATCAATCAATCAATCAAAAAAAAATCATTTTGATTTTGCTTTGGTACTTTTTAGTGCATCAGTCAGGACTGAAATTGTGACCAGAACCTTTTCTTGACACAAGTATCTTTGCTTGACTACTTCAGCACAGGGTGTGAGTACTTTTGCATGCCTGCTCTGAAGTGGCACATTTCGGAGCTTTCCTGTGAGCAAAAGGCTAGCATACGGTGACGTAATACGCCACAGCTGGTTGTCATCTGGGTTCTTTTCATCACGGAGGATTTGGCCAATGTGGATGGGGGGGGGGGTGGAAACAAATGCATCACAACGTTTGGGATGGCTTGCCAGCTTCAATCACAGCAACATGTGACAGTCCAGCCTAAGCCAGTCTTAATCCATAAATCCATCACTCCTCAGCACGCCAACATGGGACTGTTTGCTTTCCGCTTGACTTTTTTGGGGGCACGTGGACTGTTGAGCGTTAACATTCGCCATTTTAGTTTTGTCATATAATTATTACTAATACTGTACGAATGGTAGGGCTTGAAATGTCATTGTGATTTTGATTTCGACTTCTCACTACCCTCCCAAAAAGAAAAAAACCCTGTCAAAAACAACGAATATTTTTTTTGTATTTGAGTTTTGGTAGTTTGAAGTTTTTGAGCTCGGTGAATCATCGTTTCGTGACTTCACTATCATTCCAAATAATTGTGAGTAGCAAATACACATTGTCTTTGAACCAGATACCCGACGGGACGATTTCCTGACCGTGAAGAGCCATCAATCGTTGGCACTCAATTAGCGCCCAATGGATTGCGTGAGGTGCTTCGCCCTCTCCTCATGCCAGACATGTCGCTGTCCTCCCGGAGGACTGTCGCTCGCTAGCCTCCGGGTTGGACCGTTGCCTTCCGCTTGGTGGATTTGATCACGGCTGAGCCTCCTGGGCCGGGGTGAAAGTTTCTGTTGATGTCTCAGTCGCAATGCTGTTTTGTCAGAGCCTGTAGTTTTTTGGGCAACAATTTAGCTGGTTCACTAGCATAGCTAAAGAGTCGTTTATCACAGTGCACCCCAGATATAGTCATCGTTCACTGCTTTCAATGTTCGTTGTTTTCACAGCGCAAAGAATATTTGCCTATGAGTATTTTTGTATGCACTGTTTGTATGTGTTGCTGCTCTATAGCAGTTGTTTGAAGGTTTATAATTGTACCGTAACATCTGTGGTAATGTCTGTTATCCTGTTTAAGACTTATGTTGCACTGTATATAAGCATTTGGTGAGACGCAACTATATGGTTTAGTTGGACATTTTGGCATACAGCTTGAAGCAAGCACTCTGTGCTTCTTATTTGGAGAACTGTGCGAGCGAGCAAAGTGAGCAGGTGCACAGGAATTACCTGTTAATGTTTTTTTTTTGACACCTTTAAATGTGTTTAAAACCTGTGGAAAGGGTAAAACCTTTTTTTAATGGCGTTTGATCCCGAAAGGCTGTTGGATTAGTGGCGCAAACAGCCCAATAGGCAAAAGTGGCTTTCGATCACCCTTCCAAAGTTGTGCTTTGACGGGTAGGGGTGGCGGCAGCATCTACAGTCGGAGCTGGCAGAGTAATGAGAGTAGCAGGGCACTCCTCATGGGGATGTGGGGGGGGGGGGGGGGGGGGGGAGTAGATGAGAATGAGGGAGGTGGACCCTCCAGCCAATTTTCAACAACATGGCGATGATCAAACACACGCGGAGCTAAAACAAGCCACCGGGATCTTGGGGTGGACAAGCCAGGCGTGCCGCTCTTCAAGTCTTTTGTCAATCAACTCCCGCTGACATAAACACAGAGATAAGGCCACTGGCAGGTGGAATGGAGGCTTTTGGGGATTTCACAACTTGCAAGAAGCCATACATTAAGCTAAATGTCGTCATTAGTTGCATAACGTAGCTAGTCCATAAAGCTTGGTCTGTCTGTATGCATTTTTCTCCCTCCACCCCCACACACATTTATTGAGCCACTAATGCCTCTCTGTGTTTTTAACATGGATTTGTGTTGCGCGCTCCCTCGTTCCATTAGCCACTTTCCGGCCGGATGCAACGGCAAGCCAGACTTGCTAAGGTCCGTGTGCTTTATCGCCCAGCGCACTTTACGATGCCGCAAAGTGAACAAGCACGCAGACAAGCCTCTGGGCGGAATGAGGCAGCAATTTTGTTGCGCGGAACAACACTTTTGACAGGGAATAATTCAGGGAGACCCGCTGTACGACAACTTGACGGTAACTTCAATTTTGACAGTGGAGTTTTTTTTTTGCAGTACAGGAATTATTTCCAAGTTTTTGTTTTTTTCTGACTGGCCCTGTTACATCCAAAGGGTTTTAGCGTGTCACACTAGAAGGGTGCAGAGAGAAAGTCACACTGACCTGGAGTGAGGCGCTCCGGTGTCTAATTTACCTTGTCAGCGTGAAGCCTTTTTGACCTTCAGCCAGTTCCTGCGCATGCTCGCCGCTCCGTGGGCACCTTGCTTGTTTGCCAAAAGACGTCATGTTGGTTTTGACAAGAATGCGCCACCTAAAACGATCCCCTCTCCCGGAGATTGCTTTCTCTTCAAGTCTTTGAAAATGCAGAGCAGCGGGACTCCGATTTTGAGATTGTCAACTAAGTTTAGCGTTACCATTTTGCCATTACTTTTGGGTATGGTATAAAAAAAGGATGACTGTATGCACAAAATAATATAAAAAAAAAACTAAATAGTGCATGAATACAAAAATGAAATTCAAGTACAATAAGATATATTGTACTTTAATAAAAAATGACTTCGACTATATCTATAGTTTATCCTGGAAGGATCAGAGAAATGTAATGAAATTTGAAATCAGCACAGCTTTTATGTAGAAGATAATGATTAGGGGTAAGTCTCTGCTTTTCACATCCTGTAAAAGGGAGAGGAAAGCCAAAATATTTAGACGCTCTTTGTGTATGTTTGGTATAAACAGGGTTTGTGTTGCGTTAGTGTCGTGCGCGGGGGAAAAAATATGAATGACGAACCTGATGTAAAAAAAAAGCCAATGACGTTCAACTTGAGCCTCTAAAAACGATTGAACTGAATTGAAAGAACAAAATGAAAAATCCTAAACTATTACTTCTACCCTCCATGTTAAAAAAAAAAGCCTAATTTGGGTTAGAATTGTGATCGTGCAAGGAAATGAAACATACGCAAGCCGGGTACAGGCCTCGGCATGCCTTTTCGAGGTAAGTTTGGTGGCGATTGTGCAAATGTTTTCTGCCGCTTGATGACAGCAGATTAAAGATAAAGCGGGTTATATATAGTCTGTAATCCCCGGTGGCGAACAGCTGGCCAGTGGGGCCTCACAGAAGCAGCCAGGACGGGAACGGACGGATTGGAAATGTGAAATTTGCAAAACATGTTTCAAGATTAGAAGTGAGACATGAAGACGAGCCATGTTGTCGTAAGGATTTAAAAGCCGCGCCAAAGTGTGGACAGCCGCTTGATGCCACTGTGAATCGTGGAGCGTTGCGTCATGTGACTGGAGAGGAACATGGCGAGATGGAGTAAATATACATTTTACTTCCTTTTTTTTCACTTCAATAGACATGGTGCTGCTTCTTCTTTCGTGAGCACCTCCGTCACCAGGGGGCAGTTCAACACACGCATGGTCATGTACTGCACATGGAGCCGGTCTCAGCTTCTCAGTTAAGGCACCCACCCAAAAAAAAAAAATTGCCGTTCCTCACAGAGGATAAAGAATGCATGCATGTGGGTATTGTTTTATCCGTCTACATGTATCGCTGTGCCGCTTGTGTTCGAATAACCGTTGGTGAAAGTGGAAATGATCAACAGAATAAGCCGTAATTAAAATACTTGTTAGCATTTGCAGAACTTGTTCTTTTAAAGATCCTCTAAAAGAATAGAAACACTGAGTAACCCGTAATAATGAGAGCAATATGGACACTCTCGTCCTTAAATCGCTGACATTTTTCTTTTTTTAAAATCCTGTTGTTTATTTTTATCTCTTCATGCTTGACCGCCTTAAATAGGTTACCACCGCTTGTGTTCATTTGAACGCTCTAATTTGATGTCGCTAATGGCGCTAATTAGACGCGAGCGGTCTCCCCGACTGACCGCAAATTGCATTCGGCCGCTCAAAATGTCTAAACGGGGACGTGAAAGTCACGTCGTCACATTAGAAGCTATTCTGGGTGTTGGTTGACTTCATCGACGTAAAATGGGATTCTGGATGTGTGTGTGTGCGTGCGTGGTCATGTTTTCTGTTTGCCCCGAGGTTTGGCGATTTTTGCTGTAGTTCATCAAGCCCTAATTTTGAATTGATGTTTTCCCATTCCCGGAGAGAGGCCATTAATTACTACTAATCACTCTGGGACACACACACACACACACACACACACACACACACACACACACACACACACACACACACACACACACACACACACACACACACACAATATACTGTATTTCCTCATAATGGTCAAAATGACTGTTGCCAAAAACAGCAGCACCTACATATTCATATTGAACACCATCTTATGACGAGACTGCGTCCTCAACCGCAATGTTGTGCACGCGCCGGGCCATGACGAGCAGAAATCCAGATGTACACGCACTCCTGACATATCATGTGTCCTCTTTTCCATTCTGTCTTGCTCTATTTATAGCCTGTGTCGGGCCCCGCCCTCGTCAGACAGGAGCACGGTGACAAAATGATTGACAGGTCAATGCAAGCGTCTGTCCTTCTTCCTCTTAACCTTCTCCCTCCGGCATCGCCTCGATCGGACTGTTTAGTTTCTCGCGAGCACGGGATCAAACACATACACGCACACGCACGCACACACACACACACACACACACACACACACACACACACACACACACACACACACACACACACACACACACACACATTTTT